>PVJD01009436.1:0-62688 GCA_004026545.1 Mormoops blainvillei
TCCTTACTCCCTCCCTCCCTCCCCCCCTTTCCTGTCTCTCTAAAATCAATAAACATATCCTTGGGTGAGGTTAAAAACAATCCTTTGTGGGGAGGACATTAGCAAGGAGCATCTTTAACCTTCAGTCAGAATTAAAAAAGAATGTCACTCTATTGTTACAGAAAGGAATTCAAGGATACAGTAAAGCAAGGCACGAAGTTTCTCACCACGACCAACCATGAAATACTATACTCTAATGTATTTGAATCCTGTAGAAATCATAAACATTAAGACAGCTTAATGTGACAAAATTACAGTAACCAAATAAAGGATTTAATTAATGTATGTAGAGGTGCTATAAAAATGTCTTTCTCAAAGTTCACACTGCAGAGTTTTAGGTAAACAGGTTGTACAGGTCAAGTGTGTGGTGGGGGGAGGGTATCCAACTTTTTCTGCCATCAAAATCCTTGAAAGCCAACATTTAACGTTTCCAAACATAAAAAAAAAAAAGTCTAGAAAGCCCAGGGAAGTACAATCAATTAGGTTTCTTCAGTTTCAAAAGAAATTTGGTTTACCTAGCTAAAATACAGAAAAGGTAAGAATCAAGCAAAGCCACCAAGGATGAAGAATCAAACATACTGTCACTACTGGTTGCTTCTCAGGTTAGTAACTTTTTGAATGGTTTACATTAATGTGAAAGCAAGAGAGTCAAACTAGTTTTTGTAAAATAAGAAACAAGTTAGGAGATTATTAGTACAGGTAAATTTGACATGTTCTAAGCAAAAGTGTAAAAGTTTATAGAGTTTGTACATTACTCTAAAACCGAGTCATTAAATCCCATCAGAAAGTGCAAAAGAGATGCACTCTGAGTAAACAATGTTTTGTATAAAATGGAGTAATTCTTGCAGGATTCAGTATTATTTTTGTTCCACAATTCTTAATAAAGTCCCAAGATTTCAAATCACTAAAAGAGTATATTAAATGTTACAAAGCTGTCTAGATAAGCCTTTTGATAGTAACAAATAAAAACTCATCATTCAGTTTTTACATTTGCTGACCCCTCAGGGTACATTTAGGTTTTATGGTCTTTTCTTTCTGTCATGTTTCACAACTTTAAAGTTTTTTAAATGCTTATTTTAAATTTTATGGGGTTTCTTTGTTTTTGTTTTTTTATACAGCTTTCTTAAAACTCCACAGGTACGAGATGTTAGAAACACAAGATTCAACAGATGCAGTATTGTCTTGGCTATGACCAAATGCCAATGGGAAAGTTTCCATATGAAACTTCTTAATTTTCTTCTTCACCTCAAATCAATTTGATAAACTAAATTTTGTTTTACCCACAAAATCCCAGGAAGCCACACATTTCTTAAATTTAAAATATCTACTTATATATTTCAGGAAGCTTGTATATGTTACCTCAAAATTTAAAAAAACATGTGTTATGACAGAAAAATATTCTATCCTTACATTAAAAATTAATGTTTAATTGTCTATCAAAGTAAGTAATGCAGGCTACGAAGAAAAAAATCAAGAAACACACACCCATATAAGGGTTGGCAAAAGTAGGCTTACAGTTATGAATACATGAAAAACAGAGTTTATCCTTGTATTATTAATTAATTACTATATTATTTTCCATATGAACAACTATAAGCCTACTTTGCCCACCCCTCTATTTTTTTAATCTTCTAAAAAGTAATCAATTATACCTGAGAAGTTCCTGAAATCTCAATTTCCCATCTTTAAGGGTCTTTTTCTTTTATTGATTCTAGAGAGAGCAGAAGGGAGAAAGAGAGGGAAAGACACATTGATGTGAGAAATATCGATCAATGCCTCCTGCACATGCCCTGACTGGGGACAGAAGCTGTAACCCAGGCCTGTGCCCTGACCAGGAAGTCAAACCGGCGACCTTTTGCTTTGCTGATGACCAACCAACTGAGCCACATCAGCCAGGCCTCAATTTTCAATCTTAAAGTTAAATATTTCTTACTTCACATTAAAAGGGAAAAAACTTAAATTATTGTGAGGGAATTCTATCCAACATTTCAGAAAGCGTAATATAAATGTGAGGTACTACTAGGTAATAATATATTTCTATGGTTAAAAATGGGAACTGCATAAATGTAAAAAAATTTCATTTTCCTATTCACTTTCTCCTCAATATAGCCCTAAATCTACATGAAAAAGGGAACCTAGCAAGAAAAGTTATTGTATTGTAGATGACACCGATCTACATTTGTTTCAAAATAAGCCAAGAACCCATTTTCAAAGTTTCCCAAATTCAAAATCTTGTCAATAAACAGATGTACTTTAGGAATAACACTTATCCATCTATTAAAAAAATGAACATTCTCTAAATTCACAAAACTTTATGCCTTCAACCTTCTTTTCATGCCACACTATAGAAGCACAACATGAAACAGAAGTGTTCAAAAGTACTTAAGTACTTAGATGAACAATCAAAACCAAAAACAAAGCTCTGTAAGCTTTAAAAAAATGTGTTAGGTAGTCACAGTATAATCAATTTCTTAAATTTACCATTATTAATATTTATAAAAAGATTACCTTGAAGAATTAAAGCTTACCGTTCATTGAAAACTCAACCCTGGACATGTTTATTAACAAAGGAATAAATCATCTTAATTGCACTTTCAAATATAATGCACTTTCATGTAGATTCATCTTAAAGTAAAGCTAAAACATCACCGTATCAAGAAGCAAGATTTATGGATGGATACCAAATTGTAAAACCTTACAAAGCTTTATTAGTTTTAATTTTTTTAGTATCTAAAACAGACTACCTTTTTGTTTTAAAAGAACCCAATAAATGAATATCCATGGTAACTAATTTTCTTCTTGACAGACAAAAATAATAATAAAAATAAAATGATCAACAGTGCCTGTTAAGATTTTTTAAACTTGTTTTTAATGAGGTATTTCTTAAGCTCATTTTAGAAAATTTACCAGTGTCTCAATTTTCTTTCCAAGTTAGACAGCTTGGAAATGGGTCCAGGACCATGATGGACCTCTTGTTTTTTCATTTCGTTGCTGTCTGATTTCACTGATAATTTTATTGAAATGGGAAAAATTTTACCCCAAACCACTTCATTACACGAAACGCAAACTTCAAGATACTTGGACACGATTCATTCATGCATTCAAAAATATTCTGTGCATATGCTATATGTAAAACATACTGAACAAGACATGAAAAAACAGAAGCATAATTCTTTGCCTCACTGCAACTTAATCCTCTTGCATTCATTATACTAAATGTGCCCAACCTTGAAAATTCCCCTTACCTTGAGCTTTCACAGAAAGCTCAGATACTTTCATAATAATGAAGTAATGTGATTTAGCATACAGTTCCAGGTAACAGGTTGTCACCAAAGCCTCTGTTTTCTAGTAAAATACAGTAGTTGGACGATATCTCTTTTCTATTTAAATAGGCTGTTAGGGACTTAATTCAGGACCTGCTCTATTACTTGTAATAGGAAAAACCTGTTAACAACCTAATGCGAACTAATATACCAAACAATGGAATACTGTATGACCCTTTAAAAAAAGCTATAGATCCCTAAGAGCTTATTTAAAAGGATGTTCCAGGTGGCCTGTTAAAACGAAAATGTAAAATGTAGATCCTATGGCCCAGTGTATATGCGGTATAAGATGGACATATATATACACATACAGAAATGTTCTAGGACACACAAGAAACTTCAAATTATCATCAGTGGGAAACAGGGTGTTAACTTTTTTTAAACCTCTTAGCCTTTTATAATATTTGAAAAAAACTTTAAATAATGAACATGTATTATTTTAATGAACTTAAAAAAATAACAAAAACTAAGAGTAAAGGTCTGTTGATTCAGGTTCTATAATTAAAAAAGACCTGGGTTCAAACGCTGGCTTTGCTATTCAATTAACATGTGTGATGTTAACCTACTTAGTCTCAATTTTCCCATCTGTAAAAAGGAGTTAACAGTACTAACCTCACACGACTGTCTGGAGAGTAAAAGAAAATCATGAACAGCCCTGACTCCTGTGGCTCAGTGGACTGAGTGCCCGCCTGAGAACAGTAAAGGTTGCTGGTTCAATTCCTGGTCGGGGTATGCGTGCGAGGTAACTGATCAATGTATCTCTAGCACATTGCTGTTTCTCTCCCTTTCTTTCTCCCTCCCTCTGTTCTCCTCTCTCTAAAAGTAAATAAATAAAATCTTAAAAAAAGAAAAGAAAATCATGCATGTAAGACACTCAGCACAGTACATTGTAAGAGGACAACTATTAGCAGCTGCAACTACAATTGTTATGAATGTTATTATAAACCCCACAAACTGATAGAATTTAGAATCAGACTTGCCAAATCACTCAAGATGACCAATCTCAAAGACAACCAATTTCCTTTACCCAAAACTCATTCAATCAGGTTGTATAAGAGCACATTTATGAACTTAAGGTTAAAAAAAACCAACCCTCTTATAGGTAGCCAAGTGTACTGATGGACGTAGTAATCACAGCAAAGTCTGCGTTTTAATTAAGCATCTCACTAGATGGCCGTCTTCATCATCTGGATACCTATCCAAGGGACCTGAATACTCATGACAACAGGGCAAGGGACCCTGATCTTTACAAAATGCTGAACATATAGAAAGACACTTCTTTTTTTGGTAATTCAAGTTTTTATTTAAAGATAAACAATTTCTCATCTTCCTAAAAATTTATGGTACTAATAGTTTATGCACATAATTTATGATTTAATTACAAATAACATGTCAAACGAGTGGTGATATAGAAATGCAATCTCCATAAAAATAAATTTCAAAAGAGCTTACTGAATGGCTTTTTGAGTGGAACTTTTCTTCACAAAATTTTCAAAAATTCAGGCTGAATATTACCAAATCAAAATACTCCAAGTTGTAAATCTGGCTTTTATACCAAAAGCATTCTCACAAAGTACCACTCTAACAATGTTCAATTCAATTTGTCCAAAAGACCAAAAACACATCCTAAAGTGCATAACACCTGAAAAAATGTTGCATTAAGGCAGATTAAATCAATATGTAGTACAACTGGTTTGAGTCCATCATATTACAATTTTAACAAGCCTCCCTGGTATTAGAGAACAGTTTCAATACCAATATGATAGATTAAAGTTTAGATCACCCCAATTACAATTATAAAACAAAATAAGTGGTCACACATAAATTTAATCCTTTTCAATATGAAAATAAGATGCTCCACTTAATTTACTTACTGTAAATTTGCCAGGATTTAAACCTTTAGAATAGTAACTATTTCATATCACACAAATGGTTACATTTGAATACACTGAAGAGCTACGGTGGCTTTCCTGAGAGTGACCTGAAGTTCCCACCAAAAATACTGGCACCCCAATGAGGCTCTGAGAACTGCATGCCTACTTCCTAGATTATTGCAGTATGCTGAATTGGCATTTGAAGATTGTATTGAGCTAGCGACATGAAAGCAAAGATAAGGGAACAGAGTTTATAAAAAAAATAAAAGAAAAGAAAACACTTCTTAACCTATAAGCAAGAGCTATCAGAAACACCATTTTAAAATACTACACACATTTCTAATTTTCTAACATTCAAAATACAGCAAACAGATAACCTACAACAAGCAGATCTTACCACCCCTTTTCGCCCCCACACAATGCTTTGCCAAGAGCACAAACCTACGTAAAATAACTAATGCAATTTCCTTGTTTACTTAAAGAATTGCAGAAAACATGTTGATTGCTCCCCAGGCCTCTGAAATAAATGACTATTTAAAAGACTTTTCACGGTCCTGTTTGAAATAAAGAGAGTGGTAATGATTCCTTCAGCTAGTAAAAATACAGTCCTAACTTTATCAAAAGGGTTAACTTTTACACCGCAGTTCATTAGCATGCCTTGTTTGTAACCGGAAGGAAGGGGGGGGCAGCAAAACACACAAGATGGAAAACATCACTACCTCCTTTGGCGGTTATGAATAATTTTAAATGACCTCAAGATGGAAGGGAAGGGTTCATGAATAGAAAGAAAGGGGGTTTAACCATCTGAAATGGCCCCTTCCAGGTTCGTACTGATGTCGGAGAGAAGGAATTTATTTACACTGCAGTGCCTGGCAGCAAACATGGCTGCCCCTGCCCCCTTTAAATCTGAAGTCTTTACTCCCTCACCAAAACCATCAAATTATGGCCCTGTCTCTCCCTGTCTTGCTACGATAACACTAACACTTCTCCTTCAAAACGGTAAGATCCACACCTCCCCATTTCAAAACAATCACAACACCGTAACCACTTGCTTCTCTGTTCTCCAGCATTGAAAGAAACGGCACAGAATACACACAAATATAGGAACAAAAGGCTTTCCCTTCCTAACACTTAAAAAAATCCCTTCCCCTTCTTTTCCTCTCACTGTGATGTCGCCAGTTCCTATCATTTTCAACATTCAGTTAATTTCCTTCCCTATCCCAACACTAGGTCTTCCAGTTTCCTGAGTCTATTTCCTATCTTCCTTTTGCATCCTGTCTCAATCATTTCTCCTCCCTTTTCCTAATCCGCCTTTTTCTCCACTTCCACTCCTTCGCTTCTCCCTTTATGCCCACTTCTCCATCAAAGCCTATCTCCTTCCCCACACTCTTCTAGTTCCCACCCCTTAACCCCAAACCTCCGTATTTCTCAATCCGCCCAGGTCTCCAAACCTAACTCTGCTCCTCTTTCCCTGCCCCTCCCCCGTTCCATCTTTATCCCCGCCCCCATCCCACCTCGACTCCCAATTCCCAGCTCAGCGCCACTCCATCACTTAACCCGATCCCACCTCCCCTGCCCCACCTCCCAATCCCCTTCACACCCCCCACCTTGCCCTCTGCTCCTCCTTCTGGGCTCCCCTCGAACCCTTGCAGGCCACTCGCTTGTCCTCCCATCCCCGCAAAGCTCTCTCACCCTGCCCTGGTCCCATCCCCAGGTCGCCCCCTCCTCGTCGTTCCCTCCTTGGCCCTCCCAACACACACACACACACACACACACACGCAAACACGCAGACATTCACTTTACCTTCAGTTTGTTCCATTCTAACCCCCTGGCCGTGTCAGTACGATCACAGGAGAGACACGGAGGCCCGGAGCTGGGCTTGGGTGCAGGCAGCCGCCGGGGCTGCGGGGGCAGAAGACGGAACCAAGCTAGGCCGCATGAAATCCCCGGTCTAGATTTCCCTCGCGCCGGCTGCCTCTGCCATGGCGGCGTGCACGGAGGAGGGCCACGGTAGGGCCGGGCCGGGCGCGGAGCGGAGAAGAGGAAGGCTGCGGGAGGGAAATCTAGCACAGGGGAGGCGGAGGGATGGGGGGCGCCGCGCAGCCGCTGCTACCAGAGAGGAGCCTGTGGCTGGCGGCCGGACCGGGGCGGCAAGGTCCTCCGGGTCGAGACGGCCTTCGCACGCGTCTCCGCCTTGATCCTGGCCGTCGCGCCGCCCGCTCCCGCCGCCGCCACCGACGCCGCGCACAAAGCCCCCCCACCCCGACTCTCGGAGCGCCGCCGCCGCCAAATCTTCAGCCGCTCACTGGCTGCCGGGCCGCGGCGCCTACCGGGAAATGCAGTCCCGGGTTCGGGGTGCGGGGGGCGAAAGGAGGAAGAGGCGAGTCAGCGCGGCGGGAAGGAGGGGCCAGAGCGAGAACCAGAACTGAGAGCAGTCCGAGGGAGTCCAGACGAGAAGTGAGACCGATGGCCAAAGAGGCAGACGGAGCGGAAGGAAAGAGGCGAAGGAGAGTCAAAACAAAACTGGGAGACGGGGAAGACAGGTTAAATGTTGGGCCTGTGCGGTAACATCGTGCTCGTGCGTGTTACATGTTAAATAAAAGCACATATTAAACACCAGTGGCATTGCTAGACAATCCCTACGTGTTAGAAATAACCTACTAAACGGGCGCCCGGTTAAGACGACCCGGAGAGAGGACAACAGTTTAGGTGTAGCCTCCTTGGTTGTCTTCTGTCCGACAGCTGTCAGAGAAGAGCTTCCCTTTGCACATGGGTTTGCGTCTGGACACCATGGCAGCAATTTCAGACGCGATGCTCAGGGGCAGTCTCCCTTCCAGCCCTGCACGTTTCAGCCGGACGCTACCGCTGCTCCCCATGGCAAGCATTAGAAGAGAAGGCCTTGGCAGCATCTCAACCTCTGTGGGGAAGCGCCGACCTCCCTAGCAGGTACCCGGCCCACACGCCTTCTTCCTGCTCGCACTGTGGGCCCCGAGGCTTGTGGGTAACTGGGAGCACAGAAGCACCCAAATGCATCCCAGACCCCAGGGTCCGGAGGGCCTTGTGCCCATCACGTGCCTGGGCCTTCTGCTGCTCGTAGCCAGACCTTCCTTTCCAGGGATATGAGGGCATTTGTCCTAGCCAAAGTTCATGCAAGAATGAGAGGAGAGGGAGTCAAAAGTCTCTAACTCTCTAACCCTTCCCGTCGTAGGAAATTTATGTTAAACAATGGAAGATCCTTGGGGTGGGGGGGCGGGGGGCGATATTACACAAAAAAGAATTCTTGCAGGGGTGTGCAGATTTGGTGGCACTTCCTGGTGACAGTTTTATAATGACTAGAGCGTTGCAGTACAGAGAATGTACAAAGAAAACACAGGTAGCAATTAGATGAGGAAACCAAAACTGCTCTCTTCTGAGAATAATAAAGCCGTATCACTACTACATCTTACATTCTCCATAGGTGTTATAGAGCTGGATCTATTTAGTACCCTTACAAGAAATTCCTGATACCTTTAAACACCACTTAAATAAGAAATTAAGTTTCCTACAGATCAGTTATTTTAATGATTACTAATCATGTGTTAGCTTGTTTAAACATAACCTTGTTAATGATACTAAGGATGATATTCAGAATTACATGTTCCCATTACTATTAAGTATTAAATATTTCTAAAACTATGAGTATATAGTAGCTCTGCTTTGTGGGGTAACAAAAGTTGAAGGAATCAGTAAAATCACATTTTTGTTTGTTTTAAATACCGAAAGGCCTAAATGCCTTTTTGGAACATAGACCTCCACAGGGGGCCACCTGAGGCTTATTTTACTTTGATTACGTCTTCTGGACAGTAAGGTTAAATTGGCCTTTTTTCTGCCCTGACCAGTGTGGCTCAATTGGTTGGGTGTTGAACTGCAAAGTGAAAGGTCACGATAACCAGTCAGAGCACAGCAAACCTGGTCTGGGCGCACACATTGATGTTTTTGTCCCTCTCTTTCTCCCCCTCTTCCCCTTTCTCTAAAAATAAATAAAATCTTTTTTTAAATTGTTGTTCTATTACAGTTTTTCCAATTTCCCCCTGTTGTTCTTCCCTGCCCTATCCACCCCCCACAAATAAATAAAATCTTTTAAAAGTTTGGTCTTTCTTCTTTTCTTTTTTTTTTTATCATCCTTTCTACTTCCACCCTTCTTTTCCACCTCCCCATGTTTACACTGTTTTGTTGATAAACTGTTGCCTTGACTGGACAACTAGATTTCCCCTTGAGGAACATCTGTTTGTCCCTGGGGATTTCATTTTGATTTTCTTCTAAAACTATGCTGACAAGAGTTTAAAATTAAAGTTATGTTGTTGGCAGATGTGAAAACAGCACCAGGTATTAGACCAGTGGGGCCAGACTGAACCTTGGTTCAGCAACCATGGTACTTGAGTTCTGGCTAAGAAAGAATTCAGAGTCAAGACTCAAACTACACGTAAAGTTTATCAGAGGTCAAAGAAATAAATCATAGAAGAAATGGGCTCAGGAAACAAGTTATAGAAGCAAAAGAAGGGCTATTGGAGCTTAGGAGAGAAAGGGGTAAAGGCATCAAGTCTGGGGTAAGACGGGGGAGGGCAAAAGGTGCAGATATTGGGAGAGAGAGCTGGCACCCCACCTAAGAGTTTTTAAGGGAAAGGGATTTTTAGGGGCAGTTCCAGAGAAGGATCTCTATAGAATATTCATCAGCTTTCCAGGTGTGTCCTGTCAGGGTCGTGGTTTCCGTTGATTGGTCCTGGTAGGGGTCGGGGTCATTAGTCATTGCCACTAGTCCTGAGGTCAGCCTTGGCCTTGCTTGTCTGGTTTTGCTGCTTTTCTGGGCCTGGAGCTGAAAAACAACCGAGGCCTAGTTTTATTCTTTTATTCAATGAGGGTCAGAACTTCATTGTTCTGGGGACTTAATGCTTAAGGCTATTCTCCGGCACCCTTATTCATTTCCCCTCTAAGGGGGTCTAATCTGTATGACTTGTACAAGCCAGGGAAGGACAGGTCTGGGCTGGGTCTGAACCGCATGACCAGTGGTATGAAAGGTCAGGGGGTCTAAATCACAAGATGAGTGAACAATATGCTAGGGGAGGAAAGGTTACACTGGGCAAGGCCCTTGCTTTCCCAGTTTTACCTGTTTCTAGGCACCCTAGGCTTTCCACCATGCTGACTTTTCTGTACCTGGTCCATCGCTCTTGCTCTGTTCATGTCTGTCTACCATAATGTGAGGTAGATGCACAGTCTCTTTTTGCAAAACTTTAGAAAATACATTGTTAATAATATTTGATCTGGAGCCATGTTTAAGGAAATAGCCATTAAAAATAAATACATTTTAGCATCTGACATCTGAGGTTCAGAACATGCTTCCTCTTCTCCAAAGAAAATAAGCAAACAGGTCATTAAGACAGCAATCTAACAATCAGAGCCAGAGTTAGAGAGAAAAGCTTTTTTTTTTTTGTTTCTTTTTTGAAGATCACAGCTAAAAAAAACTCCTTACATTGTAAATCACTAATCCTGAAAGTCAAAATGTTGCCAGTTTTAGTAACATAAGGCAGGCATTGCTTTGAACAAATGAATTTCAATGAGAAAGATTCTTAACCCTTCCCTTTTCAGAATAGGACTGCTGACACATGACCACGGTAGAAAAATATAGCTCATCTTTCAAATAGTGACCTCGGAATCATTCATCTGGCTTATAAATACTTAAATGATTTTCAATGCACCTGGTTGTAAGTGAATACAATGCATGGATAAGAATATTTCCCAATATAAAATGTTTCCCGGGGAAATAAGAGGAATATTTTTGCATCCTCATGATCTTTTCCAGAAAAGTATGGGTACATGGTAGTGTTTAATTGATGAAATTAATGTGAAAATTATAGCTTACCTTTTTAGAGCTCAAAATTTACCATCGGGAATTTTCAGAAAAAGGGGGAAAAAGCTAAAAAGACCAAAGCTTTGTAGAATTTGTTGATTCTAGTAAACAGAATGTGAAGTGAAACCTTTCTGTGGAAAGTTGGGCATCAGACATGCACAAAGGGCCCTCTAGTGGCCAAACGGAAAAGTTTTTGCCTAGTTAACATAGTTGATCCATTTAGTTACTAGCTGAAAAATGCTTTGTGGAAAAAAAAAACCCTGAAATTTAATACCCGCCATCTTTCATTCTTACAAATGTGCAGCCCAGATGAGTAAAGTCTGTGGTCAGCTAACATGTTAAGAGAAATGTTTTCCGTGAGAAAGCTATTCCTTGCTGTCTAGAGCCACTAGAAAATTTTTTTTTCCTTCTAGAGCCAGGTGAAATGGATGGGTAGGGATAACTAGGGAGCAAACACATTTCTACGTCTTTCACTTTCTCAAGATGGCTCACTTGCCCATCCTAGGAACTGAAGTGCCCCCCAAACCTGCACAGCCAGTGTAATACACATTTTAAATATTACTTGAGATTTTAAAGAAAGTACTGATCATAAACAATACCTGTTAAGAGAACATTTATAAAGCAAATTCAGATTACACAGCATTACAGTCTTGGGCCAGCGGGATGTTTTTCTTACCATTCCCGCCCTTTCTGCCACTCCCTCTTTCCACTGCTCTCCCCACCTCAGTTGCGCAGTTGGAGGGGGTGACGGAAGAAAGGAAATACATTAAAGTGATGTAATTCGTGACTCCAAGATGGTTACCATAGCGACTATCTGGCATATTGCGCTATCGGGAAAGTAAAAGCCTTTTTTAATCCAGCTTTCACTGAAGGGTTTTCAAGGAGGGATAGCCCACAATCTACAGACTGGACAGGCAGAAAAACATCACTCTTCCTCCCCCGCCCCCGCCCCAGCACAATCTCCTTAAACTAAACCCAATAGGGAAGTAAGTAATTTTGCCTGTGGGAACTACACCTCGCTGCTCCCAGGGATGCTACGGCGAAGGACACCCTCGCTCCCCAGAATTTGAGAGCCCATTGGTGGGTGGTGTCGTCATTCAGAGTGACGTCTTCCGCGGGGAACGTGGTAGAGCCATAGAGACGGCCTCGGGCCCTTCTAGCTTGGGGAGCGGGGGCAGAGGGGTATTGGGAAGGGGTTGGAGGACTATGGCAGCCGTTCCCGGGAGCCGGCCAGAGGAGGTAGGGCTGGACCGGCCGAGTCCTCAGGCAGTTCGTGCCCGCCAGTTTCCTGGGGAGCCCACTCCCTCGGCGTCCTGCTCCGCCCAGCATCGCCCAGTTTTCTCGACAGCTTCCAGCTGCCCACCGCGCTGTCCCCAGCCCTTGTGCTCGAGCTCCTGCCCGTCCAACAACTTTAGGGCTCAGCCTCCATTCCCCCTCTTTCACGCTGCGCTTCCGCTTTTCTCTTCCGTACCCCACGCCCTTTCTCCTCTACCTTCCGTAAACTCGGATCGCCAACAAGGTTCGTCGTCCCCGTGCCTGCACCACTCCCGCACCAAAACACAAAGAAACACTCCCGGACCCCACCCCAGTCAACACAGGCCATCAACACCGCGCGCGCAAAAGCCGCCGACTAAGGAAGGCAAGGGCGCTTTTTGCCGCCCGTCGCCAAGTGCCGGAAGCAGAGGTGTCGCGGGGCCGCCGGCCGCGGCGTGCGGGCGTGGGCGGGGCGCGGCGTGGGCGGAGCGCTGCACGGGCGGGGCTCGTCGCCCGGCCCCCAGCGGCCAGGGAAGTGGTTGCTTGCAGCCCGGAGCTGGAGTGCCCGGGGCGGGGGAGCGGACTCACCGCCGGGTCGGGCCTGGTCTCCGTCCAGCAAGAGAACGCCCGTTCTTAGTCTGGGTCAGATGGAAAAAGTATTATTTGAAGTCTTGATCAAAATGTCAGCTCCGTGGTTGAAGTTTCTGTCCCCGAGAGACCCTGGTACTCTTTTTTTCCCAGCTGTAGGAAAGCAGAGTTGACACTACGAGATATTAAGGCTCCTTGCTGCCCTTTGGCAGGAAAGCGCCGCAGGATGGAAGGTTTCTGTAAAGCTTATTTAAAGGTATAAAGCTCTGTGGAGAATCAGTAGCACAGGAAACAGGTTTACCTCCTTTTGAACTATTACTAGGGACCACGGACATCTTCTCTGCTACTTAAATGAGTACTTTTCAGTTTTTTGAAGTTTGGAGCAGCTTGGCCAAGTATGGAAAAAAAAGCTAATTTAAAACAAATCCAAGACATTTACTTTCTACCTGTATTTTTAGGCTACAAATAAGTGTACCTTGCTCAGCTTCATGAATACTTGGCAACTATTTAAGTAGATTACTAGATACTATAGACCAGAAATCAAAATGTCTTTGAAGACCATACCATCGTGAGCTGCATTTCTGTTTGTTGGGATCTCAAAATACCATTCCCAAATCCAGAGCTAAGAAAACAGTATTCATGATTGTTGGATGTGAACTCGAAGGAGGTTTTACACCTTGAATAGGATATGCAAATATTTTACCCTTGAAATCATTAAAAAACACTTAGATCCTAGAAAAAGAAAAAAAAAAACCACTTAGATCCTGAGATCTTTATAACTGACGTGCTTTTCAAATGCTAAACTGTTTACTTACTCCTGCCTAGGTCCCTGTGTTGACTAGTTGAGACAAATATGAATATGGCCTTCTACAGTTATAATACAGTTTTAGCTATTGCCCGAACAAGGTAAGCCTTGGAATTTCTCTGCTGCCCCCAATATTTATATGAATTTTATTCTTCCAGATGGGAAAGATATATGTAAAAAGATAGGCTTAGTGGACCAAGCGTTGTTGGTTTTAAGGAAGCTGACGTTTTAATGTATTTAAACTTATCCCAAATTTTGTATATGCTTTAGAACTCAGGCTGAGTAATTTTGTAGATGTGTAGATGTATAGTACAGGTAAGATACCAGATGTAATGGTTTTAGAATGACATGTCTGTCATTAATGAATGTTACAGGAGGCTCTTAGATGTAAAAAGGAGTAAAGTGGCTGGCAAACAAGCCCGTCCTAGGGCCTCTGTCTACCCCAGCAAGGTCTGTTATCACTTATTTATTACAAAGACTATTCACTGAGAACTTACTGTGTGCCAGATACACTGTGCATCTTCCCTTTTAGCCATTCAAAAAGTGTTTTTATCTTGGCATGCTTCAAAAACAAAGAATGGAAAAAGCTATCTCTTTGCCAAAAGAAGCCTTTTTGCCAGGAACTTTCTTTGTCTAGATAATCTTACATATTTTTTCAAACAATCTGATGTGCTTGTTTAACCGAAGATTCTGAGCTATTGCAAAAGTAGAATGTAGAAATCCCTGGTTAGAGTGCGCAATTCTAGTTCTTACTCCTAAGGTGTTTTTTTGTTTGTTTGTTTGTTTTTTAAAGAATCGTAGGTGAAGGGCATTTCAGCTGTAAAGTACCTCTCATTTGAGGGATTCCATGGGCACCACATAGACAATACAGCCTTATGTGATTGATTAACCCCAAAAGGGACCTTCTAGTTCCTCATTCAAACAATATTCTGTTGTCAGTAGAGTAGCTGAAGACACAAGTGCTCTACCTGTTTTCTGGTATTAGATTAGAGGCGGAACTTTCAAACATAACCCCTGGCAGGAAGGTATTTGCTATTAGATTTTTAAATAAATAGTCTCAGGGTTTCTAACTTCTAATATAGAAATTATTCTGAGGAATGAACTTATTAATATTTCTCATAGCGTATATAATTCAACCATAAATCTTACTGTTTTTCAACTGGGATAAAAAGTTACATTTCATTCACAATGAACAGCACCTGCTTTAAAATACAGGCTTTAAAACTATTGCTTTATTTTAACCAGATACAGTATCTATTTATTTAACTTTTAAGTTTTTAATAGTTTCTGCTCAACTCAGAGGATGTTGCTCTTTATTCCAGATCCCCTAGCCATTTTGTCCGTCCTACCTGCTCTTCCTGGTTCCCATCACTAGCATTTCTTCACTTGCCAGATTCTCATTTAAATAAAATGTATATGAAGAACTATGGAAGCAAGAAATACTCCTATTTTAGTCAGTCAGGCAATAAAGCACTTTACTTACGGACTAGAATAATACAAAAGCTACACACATCAACTCGCTGGCTGCAAGAGGACCCTGGTAAACCTCAGCTGGAGCAAACCCCCAGAAAGCCCCAGGAGGCAAGCCCTCAGCCCACAAAAGAAATTGGTACGAAGACGAAGGAAGAAAAGCAATCGTACAGACAAAAAATTATGGATGAACTTAAGTATTATTACAATGGATTCTCTTTGCTTTGGACTGACACCAAAGTTGCTGTCAGAATGATCTGGGGGCTGTTGCATGGACAGGTGCTGACCAGACGAGAGAGACGAAGGGTAGGCAAGAATCATATTTAAGAAAGAAAATGTAAAGTTACAATGAACTATTTAGGAATCAAGTTTCAAACTCAACTTAAAATTCGTTTAAAAAATCCCAAAGTAGTAATAGTAACTGATGGTGCGAAGGAGAATTTCTTACTGAGTTTCTTCCTTGTCTGCAGCTGACCTGCTGTACAACTTTAGGCAAAATTCTTAAAATTTGTATCTATATTTGCCTATAGAGTGGTTATAATTGTGCTTTCTAATCTCTCCAAGGAATTAAGAGACTGCAGGTTTGATCTGTGCATCTGAAATACAAACTGTTGTTAATATATTAAGTATACGTATTAAAATTTTTTAAGCAGATACTATGTTATTAAAGTCCAGACCCTTAAGTTAGATGAAAGCTAGAAGATACCAATAATACTTTTTGATTGTCATAGATTTCCTTGAGGATATCCCATAACTATTACTTCAGAGCAATGATAAAGAGGAAAATCCCACCTTTCCATTTTATAAACAGCTGCAGAAAATGTCTTGTGTTTTTAACGCTTTAAGAGCCAAAACAGGCTTTTTAGTTTTAGTTCTTTCGGTGCATCCTAAAATAATAAATATTGCATATGCATTTAATTCTTTAGCTGTTGAGGACTTGTGTTGATATCTTCCGCTTGGTTCCATTTATGGTGTTCATAATTGTACCCTTCATGGAATTCTTATTACCAGTGTTTCTGAAACTCTTCCCAGACATGTTGCCGTCGACTTTTGAAAGTGAATCCAAAAAGGTATGTAGGAATTTTTAACTTTAAAAAGAAATTAACAGGCTTCAGTTTTAAGGTTTACAGAAAGACTGAACAGAGAGTACAGAGAATCCCCATGTTCCTCATCCCGCTTTCTGCTGTTATTAACATCTTGCATTAGAGCGGTACATTGTTAGAGTTGAAAAACCAGTATCTATACATTATTATTAATTAAAACTCATAGTCTACATTAGGGTTTACTCTTTGTGTTGTACAGTTTTTTGGGTTTTGACAAATGCATATTGTCATATATCCACCATCACAGTGTCTTACGTCCTTAAAAGTCTCCCGTGGTTCACTTGTTTGACTCTTCTCCCTCTGTCCTTTGACCAGTGGCAACTAGTGATCTTTTTACTGTCTAGAGACAGTAGGTTTTGCCTTTTCTAGAATGTCATATAGTTGGAATCATAGAGTGTGTAGTTTTTTCAGACTGGCCCCTTTTACTTAGCAATATGGGTCCTTCATGTTTTTTCATGCCTCATTTCTTTCAGTCACACAGCATAGTATTTCATTGTATGGATGTACCACAATTTATTTATTCACCTATTGAAGGACATCTTGGTAGCTTCCAATTTTTGGCAGTTATGAATAAAGCTACTAAAAATACCCATGTGCAGGTTTTTGTGTGGACATAGGCTTTCAACTCATTCACTTAAATACCTAGGAGGGCAATTGCTAGATTGTGTGGTAAGACTGTTTAATTTTGTAAAAAATCAATAAACTCTCTTCCGAAGTAGCTATGCCATTTGCATTCCCACCAGCAGTGAATGAGATGTTTCTGTTGCTCTACTTTTCATCGGCCATTTGGTGTTGTCAATGCTTTGAGTGTTAGCCATTCTAATAAATGTGCAGTTGTATCTCATTGTTATATTAATTTGCAATTCTTTAATGACATCTAATATAGAGCATTTTTCAGATGCTTATTTGCCATCTAGCTATCTTTTGGGAGGAGGTACCTGTTCGAATCTTTTGCCCACTTAATAAGGAGGCTGTTCATTTTCTTATTGCTGAGATTCAGAAAGAGTTCTTTGTATATTTGTGGTGCAAGTTCTTTATTAGATATGTGTTCTGCAAATATTTTCTCCCAGACTGTGGCTTGCAGCTTGTAGCTTGTATTTTCATTCTCTTAACTGTGTCGTTTGCCGAGCAAATGTTTTAAATTTTAATGAAGTACAACTTAATTTTTTCTTTGTTGGATCGTGCTTTTGGTGTTGTATCTAAAAACTCTTGACAAATCCAGGGTCACCTAGATTTTCTCCTAGGTGTTTCATAGTTTTGAGTTTTATGTTTGAGTTGCATATGATCCATTTTGAGTTGATTATTTTTTCTTAAGAAAAGTCCACTAACACCTTTATTTTGGTGGGGGCGGAGGTGCCCAGGAGCTCTTGGTGGGATGGGCTGCTTCCTCTTCACCATCACGGGCTCCTGGCTGAGCAGGTGGCACTGCCCTGAGAACGGCGACCCTGCACAGATCCAGTTGGCACTTGTTCTTGTGGCTCATGTGCTGGACACTGCACGGGGTGACCCCAGCATTCTTGTTGACTGTGGTCTGTGGGTAGGTGGCTGGCTTTCGCGGGCTGGATCTCTGCTTCAGGACAGCCACCACACCTTTGCCATCGGAGCCCGGCCCCCCGCCCACTGTCCTGCGTGAATCAGCCCATTGGAGCGTTGTAGAGGAAGGAGTTGTGGGCCTCCAGATTATTGGGTTGGGTGTTGTGCATCTGCTAGTTCCTCTTGATCAGGAAGCTGGAGTAGTTCCCTGCACCGTCCCTACACTGTCCATGGAAGGTGGGTGGACACAGGTGCCGCTCCCTTCCTGGGATGGCCAGAGACGGAAACAGCAAGTATGTTTTTAAGAAAGGTGTAACATCAGTGTCAAGAGTCATTTTTTTCTTTTTACATATGGATATCCAGTTTTTCCAGCCCCATTGGTTGAAAAATCTACCCCCTCTTCATTGAACTTTAACTTGTGTTAAATTGTTGAAAAATAAAGCAAACCTAAATCAACTGTTATTGCCGCAGCCAGCTGAACAGCAGGCATGATGTGTTCCATCAGACAGACCCTTTATGCTAATGAGTAGTCTCTGCGAAGGTGTCCTCAGCTTGGTGGTTGCTGGGAAGGTGAAGAGCTAGAAAACCGGGGCGGCTTCTTCATTCTCTTTTTTCTGTGCACTTTACTAGACAGTGGTGTGAAGACATGAACAGAATATTATGAGAGGATAAAAGGGGAAACTTTTAAATCATTTTGGGAAATGTTTCACAGAAGAGGCCTGGGTTGAACCCAGACTCCCAGTGGTAGAATTTTACCACAGTGTTTGAAAGGCATTCTAAATAGAAAGAATATCACTTAAAATGGCTTCATGGGATGAGAGGGTATGACAAAACCAGAGACGACTGATTGGTTCTTTATGGTTGGAATACAAGGGGGCCAGTGGTAGAAGATAAGACAAAAGTGGTATGTTGGGTTAGGCTGGAAAGCATCTACCGCCCTATGAAATTCAGACTTGACTTTAGACAGCGGTAAATGATGGAAACTATTTCAGCAGGGGACGGGAACATGATTAGGTCTATGTTTTAGAAAAATAATTTGCTGGCAGGAAGGATTGAAGGGAACAGAGCCAAGGGACGGAAATCAGCTGCAATGCTATTGTAACAGTAAGAGAGAGGACCGAACTTAAACTGTGAACATGGCATTAGAAGTAAAAACTGAAGATAGATTTGGTATACATGTAAGGGATAGAATCAAATTGCAACATATAATTGCCTGACAGTGGTTTAATTTACTTACAGTAGAAGTAATAGGGATCTGGAATTAATAGCATGGAATTCTAAGGAAAGTGTTAGTGAATGCAAAAAGGCAAGGGGATCAGAGGAAGTGATTTATCCAAATATTCCTCTTTCTCCAATACCATTCATCCCCGAACATACATATATACACATGATGGGCACAGTCCTAGAAGATACTTTCTTGTTTGCTTTTTTCCCATGAAAAGAGGCACAACAAGCAAATGAGAGTTCTAGCTTTCTGTTTATATCAGATCACCATACTTCTCAGTTATAATTTTATATCCACTAGTGTTTGTCTCTCTCATTAGACTAGAAGTTCCAAGAGGGGAGGAATTCATATCTGTTTTTGCCCACTTTTTTCTCCAGTGCCTAGCCCATGGTAAATGCTCAGTAAGTGGACAGATGGATGGATGGATATGGATATAGATAGAGATGAGTGACATGGATGACTAAATGGGTTCTAGTTATGGCGTTGACACTGTGTGAGTTTTTTGGCTGAGTCTTTTAAAGATCTTTCTAAAAACCTATGATTGCTATGATTGGGTGACCATTAGAATCTCTTGGGCAGCTTAAAAAAATATATGTATATATAACATATATACTCCTGTTTCTCCCTACCCCCCGAGCCCTGATCGTGGTTATTTTGAAAATGCCACCAGACTGCACTTCTGATGATGAACAAGGATTTAGAAATTCTGGTCAACATAGTGTCTTAAGAGGGTATGCTTAATTCTGTGTAGTATTTTGTTCATATATGTTAAAGCAATTAACTCATTGTATTGTAATAAATGGTGCCCGTTGCATATTGCTTAAACTATAAGCTACTTTAGCATAGAGTTAATTTCCTAGTTTCTTGGTTCATGGCCCAAGCAAAATCCAGGGCCACTCAGACCAGGTGTTTGCTCAACTAGCAGCTTAGATGGTTTGCATCAGGTTTAGAAATAGTATCTCATTTATAAAGAACTCTCACAACCCAACTGCCTATCAATAGACAAGTTCATAAAGAACCTACGGTACATAGATACAATGGAATATTACTCAACCATAAAAAAGAATGTAATCTTACTATTTGTGACAACATATATGGGCCTAGAAGGTATTATGCTGAGTGAAATCAGTCAGTCAGAGAAAGACAAATACCATATGACTTCACTTGTATGTGAAATCTAAAGAACAAAATAAATGATCAAACAAAATGGAAACAGACTCATAGACGCAGAGGGGAAAGGGGTTGGGGGCTGGGTGAAAAAGGTGACGAGATTAAGAAATACTAATTGGTAGTTACGAAATAGTCACAGGGATGTAAAGTACAGCATAGGAATATATAGTCAATGATATTGTAATAACTATGTATGGTACCAGGTTGGTACTTGAAATATTGGAGGTATCACTGTGTAAAGTATGATTGTGTAACCATTATGTTGTACACCTGAAACTAATGCAAAATAGTGTTGAATATAAAGTGTAATTGAAAAATTAAAAAAAAAAAGGAAATAATATCTCATTCTACCTACCATTGAGGAGACATTTTGGAGCTATCAGATATTTATGATCATTGTATTAGTGATAATCAAAAGGTAAGATTAAAGAGATAAGTTACAAATAGAGGCTACTTTTTATTTGCTCTGGTTCCCACAGAACCCACTCAATTAGGCCTGAAAATAATATTAATATATTAAATAGGAATGAACAAGAACAAGGTAACAGTTTTTTGGTGTTTTTTTTTTGCATCCTTATCTACCCAGTTGTAATCGTGAAGGATTGATTAGCTTTTCCTCTTCTATTATTAAGGAAGAAAAGCAGAAAAAGAAAATGGCTGCAAAGTTGGAACTAGGAAAATTTCTTCAAGAAACAATCACAGAAATGGCAACGAGGAACAGGGCCAAGCTAGGAGATGCCTCTACTCAGTTCTCATCCTATGTCCAACAGGTGCCAGCCTTTGATGTGTAATACCAAGCAACTTCTAGCCTGGGAGTTTTATGAAAAGTGCATGTCATCGTGGACCTCCCAAATTATTTATAATCTCCAAATTTGCAGTTCTAAGTTATATAGATATGATATTGCAGACATTTATAGTGGTTTGCAGAAATGTCTGTCTTAAAACAGCCAATGTGCTGAAGACATTGATAACTTCTTGGGAAGAACAGTAGAATTAGTCAAACTTTTGAACTGCTGATTTTGTAGTGACTTAAGCCAGCTTCCGATTTCTTTCCTCCTCTTTGTACCACAGGGCCCATTTCCAGACCTAACACAGAATCCTTAAATGCTCTGACGTATCTTTCAAATAGTCCACTGGGAAGGTTAAATTAAGTAGGAAACACATTTTAATTGTTTAATTGGACCCTTTTGTCCCACTGCCTAGGTCCAGACAGGCCACAAGCCCAACACAAAGGAGATAGTTCGCTTTTCCAAACTATTTGAGGATCAGCTAACCCTGGGGCACTTAGATCGACGTCAGCTGGTTGCCCTTTGCAAACTGCTGGAACTGCAGCCTTTTGGAACCAACAATTTGCTTCGCTTTCAGCTCCTGATGAAACTGAAGTCTATAAAGGCAGATGATGAAGTAGGTGTTTGGTTATATCTGAAGAGAACTAGCAGGGCATTGGGAGATATCTTTGGGTGGCTTTGTGATAAAGTGCAGTACCTCCTGTCAGGTCTGTTCTCAGACTGGTTCTGGCAAAATGTGTGGTTTAAACAACCATTACCATAACATCTGAACCATTATTACTCATTTTAGGAGCTATTGTACTCCGATCCATTTTCTTGAGCAGGCCATTATGAGCAGTTAATAATCTGGATGTCTTAGCTGGGGCGAATCTAAAGCAGTTAGGAAGGGACAGCAGCTCGGTAGATTCCTGAGTCTTCTACTGCGGAGGACAGGGCTCTACCCGCTCTCTGCTCCCTGCCAGGGGAGCCGGTGCCAAAGGAAATATCCTGCTGGGTGAGCTGGCCTGGTAAGAAGGGGTGGCAAAACCTAACGCAGGGAGGCAAAGCAGTGCCCGGACATCTGTGGAAGAAAGGCACCGTTTAGACTATAACTACTAATTAGACTCTATTAAAAAGTGGGAAGAATCTTCCCTGAATCTGAGTCAGCTGCTTTAAAGCATTCTGCCTAAGGGAGCAGGAGTCTCAGAACTGAGACGCACGATCCCGTTGGCCCCATTTAGATTTCAGTTGTTGTTTTCAGAACTTTGGAATAAACAATACTGGTCCCAGAAGTATCATAGTTTGGGGTCACACCAGGCAGAAACTGTGTTATTTATTGAGGGAGTTTTGTGAACCAGGGAGTCAGGGCCATTCCCGGGGTGTTGGTGGGGGATAGTGGGGAAAGAACACCACTGGGACGTGCAACAGATGGTACACAGAAAGCCTTTCAAGTGACATATTTTTAAAATGAATCCTGAAGCTGCCATAAAGGGGAAGAGTAAAGATGTCACAGGCAGGCAAATGCAAACCAAGATAATTACTTTGGTGACAGTGTTGGGGAGAAGTTATGTAAAAATCTCTGATAGTATTACTACCTCTTGGCAGGATTCCCTTCATCTCAACTACTACACCATCGTAGGTCACCTTGATTTATAGGCGCCTGGCCTTTGCAGCAGTCAGTGCTGGGGACCAAGTGTGAAAGCATCAGATTCTGTGTTTCCCCCGATTAGTTGGAGTTTAGGGATTAGGTAAAATCAGAACCAAAAGATCCAATAGCATTCCTTACATTTCTTTCAGATGATTGCCAAAGAAGGGGTGAGTGCTTTGAGTGTGTCAGAACTACAAGCTGCCTGTAGGGCCCGAGGGATGAGATCACTGGGTCTCACTGAGGAACAACTGAGACAACAGCTCAGAGAGGCAAGTAACAGTGTTCCTGGGCCCATTTTACTTAGCTCTCTCCCCTACAATTTGCAGACCTCATTTTGTGATTTCTACTCTGCAAGTGGACCATCTTATCTAATTTGCCTTATTTAATTGAGCAGTGGGATACTGAAGCAGCTAGATCTTTTGACTGAGACAAGGTACTGTATGGTTTTCTACTGCTGCATAACAGATGATCACAAATTTAGTGGCTTAAAACAACAGCCATTTATTAGCTCATGATCCTGTAGGTCAGAGGTGCAGGCTGTGGGGAAGACTCCACTTCCAAGCTCGTTCAGTTTGTTGGCTGAATTTAGTTCCTTGCAGCTGCAGGACTGAGGTCCTTGTTTCCTCACTGGCTGTCAGCCCTGGGCTACTCTCAGTCCTGGAGGCCACCAGCATTCCTAACTTCTAGGTCACTCCCATCTGCAAAGAACTTCTCACATGCCAACCCTCCACATACTTTAAATCTCAGACTCCCCCACCCCCACTTTTATTTTAATCTTTAGCTCCAGATTTAAAGGTCTCATGATTAGATGAGGACTTCCCAGATAATCTTCCTATTTTATGGTCAGCTGACGTGGGACTTTCATTATATCTGCAAAATCCCTTTATAGCAGCACCTAGATTTGTGTTTGGTTGAATAACTGGGAGAAGGTGTGGGTACATGAGGGACTGGAAATCTCAGGGCCACCTTAGGATTTTGCCTGCTCTAGGCATTGTAAGGGCCTGGGCAAAATCGCTCATACAAGGCCTGTCACCTGTGTGAACCCGTCTGCAGGTGTAGCCTCGCCTGCGGCTCACCTGGGCTGTTCTCCCTATTCGTGCCCCAAACCAATGTGATGCGTTAGCTTTGGAAACAGATGTTTAATATTTTTCCCTCAGAAAACATACTTTAACTGAATTCAATGCTTTAAAACAAAGGAGTATGTCCTATGAAAATTCTCATTCCTGTAACTGTAAAAAGTGCTATGAAGTGTATACACATTATTTTGGCGCAGGAGCCATTGTTGTGACTTTGAAGCCATGTCAGGTAACTTTTTCCTCTTCCATGTTGGACCTGCCCTGGTTGGCAGATGGATGTATTGTAGAGAGGTATCAAAGTAATTTATTTCTTAAACAGAGAGCATTAAGTGGGTTCGACTGTCGAGTTGCTTTTTTGAAAGTCTGTATCATTTTACAATCCCACTACAAGGAAGTGAGGCTAAATCCAGCCCTGTGATATGCAGCACTACGTATTGTTATTCAAAAAAACGCTGTGTTAGAATACGGGCACACATTTTATAGAAAAGAAGATAAAACATCTTAACTTCATAATAAAACTATGCGATACCGCATTTACCTAGTATGTTGGCAAAGGTCAGATTTTGATAACACACTGTGTCGGTGGGGGTGTGGGGAGAGGGGCACTCATGCATTGCTGGTAAGAATTTCCCTAGAGTTCTGGCTGTATCTTCCAGAATTTTAAAATGCACTTACTTTGACCTAGCAATTTCACTTGTAGGAATTTATCTTATGTTCTTGCAAATGTACAAAATGATGTATCTACACGATGATCCATTGCAGCGCTGTTTGTAACAGCAAACGATTAGAAACTGCCTAAAATTCATTAATAGGAATATAATAAAATAAATCAGGGCATTTCCATACAGTGGAATCCTTTACGGATGTTTAAAAAGGACACAGCTCTTTATCTACTGATAAGCGTCAATCTCCAGGACGGTATTTCGGTGAAAAAAAACCAGGACAAAAGTGTATATCTCACTCACCCTCAGTGTAAAGATAAAGATATAAATATTGTTATGTGCATAGGATAGCTCTGGAAGATTATATAAGGAGTTGGTACCAGTGGTTGCTTCTAGGGTGGAAAACAGGGTAGCAAAAGAAGAGGGGTAGGAGAGAGGCTTATTTTTATTGATTCCATTTGACCTTTTGAATTTTATCTCATGCATATATTATTGATCTTAAAAATATTTTTAAAGCCTGGCCAATTTGGTACTATGTGAAAACTTACATCTCATTCTCATTTTAATGTTTCTTTGGTTATGAGTGAGGCTGATTTATTCTTTAACATCTACTTTGTGTCTGAGAGAAGATACTTAGCTTCTTTGACCCATGATTGGTTTGAGAGTTTAACTGAACATCCTTTCTCTGACTCTGAGAGGCCCCCACTGGAGTGAGGAGGATGGCAGTACAGCCACTGGTGCAGAAGCCGGGAGACTAACATACTCACCCTCATTCTGCCGTCGGTTATCGGCATGCGCCTGGGAAGCTGGAAAGCCAGGGAAGCAGGAGGTCATCATGGGTCACATGCAGTTCTAACATTTTGTGACTCTGTCATGTTTTATTTCCCTCCCATGCTCCAGTGGCAGGACCTCCACCTGAAGGAGAACGTCCCCCCTTCTCTTTTGCTCCTGTCACGAACCTTCTACCTGATAGATGTGAAGCCAAAGCCAGTTGAGATCCCACTAAGTGGGGAGGTGAGTGACGGGGCGCATGGAGAACCTGGATATCCATAACTAGGGCCTCCCCACAAATGTCTTACTTCCCGTTACAGTCAGAGCAGGCATTTCTTTTGGTATATCTTTTGGAATTTGGCCCAATTGGCCTTAAAATACTAAAATCTCTGAAACTACCTCTAGCTACAGAGCCTTTACTGCCTGTAATCCCAGCTCGCCTTAGGAGTTTTGCTAACGGGAGTTCAGCTTGTTCTTTAACTGTGACTCATTAACTATGTCGTCTTCAGAGTGTTCTCACCACTCGTTCTCCTCTGAGGCTGAATGAATGGTTCCTGTTCTGTTTTCCTTGTCCAGATTCCTATTAATTTTTAAACAGCGAATGGCCAATCTAGAATGTAAACTTTCTGTCTTTCTGCGGCTCATTTTCTTAATCACTTTTTGTTGCCTTTAACTCAGCAGCTTTGTGTGTCCTGGTATTTTACTGAAGAGCCCAGAACTGAGCATCTTGCCCTGGCTCCTTCAGAAAAGGGCCTCTCACCTTTCCACCTTGGGGCTTTTTGTCTCACTCAGAACCTGCATGGGTGAGAAAGGAAAGGACCATTCTAGACAATGCTGCATATGTGGTTTAGTAGTTTAGACTAAATACTCTAAATACTCACTGGAGTGAGGACCAACCCTGCTTAATCTCAGTTATGCTGTTGACTCCTGGAACGAGCCAAGGAAAATTATAGGAAGTCCAGCATGTAAAATGCACGTCAGGAGACACCGTCTTGCTTTCTCTTTGCATAGTTCCAGCCACTAGTCTGGATTTGGGCTTTGTCCAGGAAGGTTTCTAGGGAGACTAGGTAGGAGCAAATTTGGAGCACTGACCACGTTCTAAAAGACAGACCAACGGATTCTTACTCTCTTTGGTCTTCAAGACAGACCACAGTTATCTGCCATTCTCAGACTGCTCTCACAAGCAAGGAAATCTGAGAATAGCACAGTGTCCCAGAGCTAAATTTGGGTTCTTAGCATTATTGTAGATGGGCAGAAACTCTTTATCCAGATGTCGTTTTGGGGGATGTCTGAGAAAGACCTAGGAGTAGAGGACAAAATGACAAATTCCTAGGCATTTTATTGGTTGCTTTTTTAAAAACCCACATTTTAAAACTTCTAGTCTCCATATATACGAAATGAGAACAAGTACCATGCTAGGTTGTATCGTGTGAAAATTTTGAGACGTCAAATAGAATATGCTATAATTTTGGATATATGTAGCCCTTTTCCCTCAAAGTACACAAAGAAATTACTTATTTCCAAAAGAGTAGTGATATATTTGTTTTTCGAATCCAATTAATATAATTCTTAATGACAGGTTAGCTAGCTATTCTAAAATAGCGCCCTCTCCCTCCATTTTCCTTGTGTTCCAGGAGCTTCTATTAAGCAGCACCCACCATTTAAATCACTTTTATCATTTATTATTAGAAACCAACAATGATAAAGATGTCAGTTTTGGCTGAGCTATATCAATGTCATTAGAAACAGATGAGTAATTGAGAAATGGCAACTTTTGTTTGTTTTTTGAGACTAGAATATGCCCAGAATTGGCAAACCAGTAGCTTATTAATGACTGGGGATTGTGAATACTAGAATCTAATTAGAGTGCAACTTTTGCAATATATAGTGTGCTCGAAACTGCAAGATAAATGCCACTAAGTTGTTATTTCAGGGACATGCTTCATATGTTACTCACAAAGGGTCTAGTTGGAGGAAGTTAGGGATTTACTGGAAAGCAAACTGTGCTAGAGAGCATTGACTACTTACTGTAGAAGTGCTTCTGAGTCTCAGGAAGAGCAGAAAGCTTACGCTTACATAAAATATTTCCCTCCTTAGGCTCCAAAGATGGATATTCCTGTGAAATCACCTGCTTCTCCTGAATCTAACGAGAACATGGTGGACTTAGCACCTCAGCTGAAGGGAACTAAGGTTATACCATTACTTTTTATTTATTAGGTTAAAAAATGAAAATAAGTTAATTTCTATATTTTTAACTCCCTTAATGAAACTGAACTTCAGTGGTGTTCTTTAATAAGGAATATTTATTGTACTGTTTGATCTGTTTCTGAGAAAGTTTAACATTTGGCTGTGTATAATTAGGTTCCAGATTTTGCCTCCTGAGTCCCGTACCAGAACATGAAGTAGTTGTTACACGTTCCTGGTAGTCATGGCAATGTGATTGTAGATCTCATGCGCATTGTTTTAAAATCAGTAACCTAACTCGCAGTTCTGATGTTTAAGGATGAAAAATATATGCAACTGCCACCAGTTACATCTTCACCCATAACACCATCAACATCTATTTCATTACCTAAAGGACCCGTCACTTCCGCTAAAGAAGCTGTAAGTATTATCTAAAAAAAGAAAACCTCTTTCCCGTTAGTTGTTTTCAAGGGCAGTCAGAATCTGGAATTAACAACTATTGTAAAACACTGCACAGTTCTTCCTGTTATCCAAAGAGGAAGTTGTAGGCTGGATTTTAGTCATCTACAACCACTACATTTTTAAAACACAGTTATCCAAAAGTGAAAAAAATAACCAATGCAATCATGATCTGATTAACCAGTCGCAATCAGACCTGAACACGTTAAGTCTAGAAGCTAATTACAATATAGGCAGGTTCTTAATTTTCTTTTGTGCCAGATGGAAATAGTTCCCATGTGTTGTATATTTCACAGAGGATTCACATCAGAAAATACTACCAGGAGAGCAATTTAAATCGTAGGAGAAATGCTTGTAAATAAGAAATTCCTTATCTCTTTGTCCCATTTGGATAAAGAAATTTGGGGCAAGAGCAAAAAGCATGACACAAGCAAACAGAAGAAGGGTCATGGGAGAACTGAACTGCGTAGTGAGTGGCCCTGCTTGCTCCTGAGGACCAAAGCAGCGCACCAGTGAACACATAGATGGGTAAACTAATGTCCAGAGGCCTGGTTTGCATGTCTTTATTTTGATTAAGAAAACCAAAAAGGGACTCTTAAAGAACTTACACATCTAAGTGTGACCAGGGCCTAATGTCCTTATGTTTTGTACCTAGACGCTCCAGGCCAAATCACAGAAGACGGCCCAGAACAGCAAGGCTAGTTCCAAAGGAGCGTAAGGACGACTGGAAGGTGCCGCTCACCCTCCAGCTTCCTGCCCTCGGCAGCGGCATTCATAAAGGACCTCCCAGCTAAGACCGTGTCTAGTTTGAGTGGAGGACCAGCCACTTCATCCTTGGGGCAGTCCTTTGAGACCTTGTAAACATTCCAGATGATGTCAGCAGGGAGACCAAGTTCAGACCATTTAGAAAAATATAACTGCAAAGCCCATTTCCTCTGTACCATTATGTCATCCCACTAAACTTTGTGTAAAGCCCCCCGCCCCATGTTGTTTTTAATAGCTTTATATTTGTGTCCACGTCCTTTAAGGGAGGACATTTTTCTGTGTAATGGAACCAGCTTAGCGACTTAGATGACTCTGCCTCCTATGGCTTGGTAACCTGAGTAAGAACTTGAAAACTCCAAAAACCATTGTAAGAGCACCTGACTTTTTCGGAGTGATTCATCGGTGAGAACAGTTCCTTATGAGATGGAACGGATATTCCCCAGTAAGGTTTTTCTGGATATGAAGAAAAAACTTCTCGGGGAATAAAATGGGGAGTTAGACTGGCAATCAAAAAGGTCTGGCCGCTGCTTGGCTGTTCCGAGACCTCCCCCTCTGGGCCTGCAAGACTGGGAGGCTGCCACGATTCTAGCACATGTGGCTTTCATTAGCCACCATTTTGCTAGGAAACATAATTAAGGGTTTAAGTCTTAACCATTTGTTTGTGTTGGGTGTGTGTTTTTCTGGCCTGTTTGTCTTTCACAAACAAGACTAGTTGTTAGTCATAGAGGTTGTTAAAGTCTGATATAACCCGTGTGCTACCCAGTAACAAATATGCTCAGATATTTGTTTGGCATTTGCTGTATTGCCAATACTGAAAAAAAAACACGAAGTAATAGATTGCTATGAAGCTGACCAAGTTTTTTTTCCCTTGGAGAGCACTTTAGGAGGGAAAAGGTATTACAGCCTGTGGATGATGAAATTAGGTTTCTTTACTTGCTGCAAAATTGAAAGCAGTTTGCTGGGAATCAGTCAGACTAAGTGTGACAAATATCCTTGTCTGGGATCACCTAAATGAGGACTGTCATCAGCACTTCATAGCAAGGATATGTGCTTTTATGAGCTTCCTAAACCTCCTCTCCACCAGAGGACAAGCCCCACCATGCCCTGGTGATCAACTCCAGTTCCTTGAGAATAATGAAGCCCTACTATATGGCATTCCACGGATCTCACCATTGGTCTGGCAAGGTGATTCATAATAAATTTCCCCATTTTTAAAATAATGGGTGTTTACTTTAATTAGTTCACATTTCAAGTGTTGACTGTGGGAAAGGGATTTGCTACTTGTCGAATCCTGTTTAAGCTGAATGAGTCATATGTGTTGTTGGGCTACAATCTTCCTGGTTTTTCCTATTAGCAGAATGGGAATGGTTAGGTCAAGGGGTCCCAGGTCACTTTCGGCTTCAGTTAACTTTCACCCATTTTTGCTTCATAAACAGGTACCTAAGACGTGACACACCTCTGTTCCCGTTCTTATGATAGCAGCTCAGAGAAGTCAAGTTGTTTCTTTGCTCTTATCACTTAGGCTTGGCTGTTGGCTTCCATGGTCAGATCTCGCCCCATGCTGAAACCGAGTTAATGGTGTTCTGGGAAATGATTAACAACTAACTTTGGTGGGGGGCGCTGATTTGAAGCATTTGCAGTTTCTAGTGATGTAAATACTCCCAAACGGCTGGTTTCAAGCTACCAACAGGTCACTGAACAACAGGTGGGAAAAGATGTACATAACTGGCTCGAGAACCAGTCCCAGCACACTACTGACTGCAGCACCTACCGGAGTAACGAGAGACGATTCAACCTGTACTTGTTGCGTTCATTAAATATCTCACTTCTGTGCACCGGAAGTATAAATGATTCTATATGGCAACCTAGAGAGAACTTACCCCAGACTGAGTCTTCCTGAACATCTGGGTTCTTGCTGACCTTCCCTCTCTCTGGCTCTCACCCGCTGAAGGGATGAGAGCCTGCAGCAGGTTCCTACAAAGCTGCCTCCTTTCCCCGCTCTCTGCTCTTCCCTGCAGATGCGTATGCCTTAGTGTGCCAGCTGCTAATAATCTCACTGAATATAATTTTAGGCATTTTCTGAAACCTAACCTGAGTGATTGTGGTGTCAGACATGGCCTGTATCTTAAGGCACTGAGAATTCTGCTACAACAGCCGTGTTCGTGGCACTTGACATTCATGGACCCGCACTTGTGCTTTGTCTAATTCTGTATTTCAATCATTACAAGCCATTTTAGTGATATCAAATAAATGCTCTGTAATGCCAAAACCTTGGCTAAAGGTCTCCCAGTCACCACCAATACACACCTAATGGAACTTCAAAGCAGAGTGGCACATTACCATTACATTGACTGAGATTTTGGCCTGCTGGCGCCTCCCAGTGGCCTCTGATAAACACAGCAACTTCACTGTCGCTGAGATTTCTTGCTTCCTCTGAGGTTCTTTCTTACCTGAGATCAATACATTACATTAGTGGCACCAAGGGACTGATGACCCCCAGCCTACAGCAATTAGAAAAGGCAGAAAGGCCGTATTGATTGATATTGTGGTAATCCCAGGTTCTTTTAACCCTCAGGAAACCAGCCAAATTTAGTGCCTCAACAGCACGTCATCTTCATTAGATAAACTGGGTTCCTTTTCCCAGGAGACCCAGTCTGGTCATCTAAGTGAAATGGTCATTTCATTTTCTCTCAGGTCAATTTCACTATCTTTTATTAGACGGCCAGCTCAGTCTCTGGGGAAATTCGTGGGTGATTTGAGTAGTTACAGCAAGGGCATCACTGTTATGATAGTGCCTTATATTTCTCTAGCGTGTCTCCCGAAGGCACATAAAGCCCTTCATAGATCCTCCATCCATTCCCACAACATCGCTTCAAGGGCCAAGGCAGAAATTATCACCACTATTTCACAAGGAAAGACACCATTATAAGGTCTGAAAGCAAATGGTTTTAAGAGCTAAAATTCATTTCCTGGCTCTGTTCACCAAATTATGTCTTCATTAAACACAAACTGTAATATGTTGACAGTTGCATATTTACAGAGACACAAGGAGAGAGAACTAATTTACAATAGTAGCCAACACTGCAAAAGTAGCTAGCCCAGAAAGGAAACTTAGAGTAGCAATCTTATTCTCCCTACAGAAACGAAAGCGCATTGAACTTTCTTTTGTGTTCAGCAGCAGTCTGGCCAAAAAAGCGAGCTTCCGGCCTAGAGGTTGCACAGCGGCAGGTCCAGCCTAAGTTCTGAGGAGCCGGGTGAGTGCAGTGATAACCAGCAGGTGGCAGAGAAAGTAAATTTCCGAGCAGCCAAAAAACCAAACATTTAGAGAATTTTTTCCCCTCTCCTGAGGGATGGGGTGGAGCTTGTACAGGAAGAACTATAGGAAGCCAAGATCTGTGACAGTCCCAGCACGTGCAGTTTGATCACACAGATACAGAAGACTGGTGTGGGGAGGGCCGTGAGCACAGAGCAGGCTCAGAAACATGAAGCAAGGGACCTTGATGTAAAACTAGTCTAAGGTGACAGTTTCCCCCTTCATAGCAGCACAGGCAAAACCACACACACACAGAGGGGGTGGACACATACTGGGTTTGAGTTTTTGCATACCCTTGTGAAAATGATCCTTAGCTTTCCTCTACCTCCTTAGCTCTACCCTTTGGCCCCAGCTCCCTCCTCTGACCCTCTGACCTACCCGACCCCACCAGTTTCCCCTGAGGAAACAATTCGAGGAGGGCTGCGGGTCGGGTCTGGGCTTTCGGCCCAACCCAGCGCCTCTGGTGCCCTGATAGGAGGTCCCTGTCCATTATGCAGATGTTTTCTTTTTCTGCCTTTCCAAAAGCATTCTTGAGGTCCGAGGTTTGTCCGGAGGTCTCAGTACAGGACCTAAAAAGGAAGAGGTTAGGAGGAAGCTGCAGGGAATGTGCAGCGGCCTCTGGACAGACACAAAGACCCCAGGGCCCACGGTTCTTGCTCCTTTTCAGTTGACATCCTCTCCCTTGTCACACAGCCCATATAAAAATGAAGCAGCAGCAATTTTTATTTGAGGGACCTAAACTGAAAATAGGTTTAGAACATAATTTAAAAAAATAAAACAGCAAAAGTAGCAAAAAATATATGACCTTTTTAAAAACATTTTCCTTTTTTTTTCTTTTTTCTTTGTTTTTAATATATAGCAACTGATGCCTCCCAGCCACCAGGAGCATCTTACCCAATGGGTAAATCTCTGGTAACGACCCTTTTAAAAAGACATGTAAATATATACTCAGATTTATACACTTTGTGTTTTCTTCATAGCTATGTACAAAGCCCCCAGTTCGGGGCTGGGCCCCAGGGCCACGACACTGCTCCCAGCCTTTGCCTCCCCATCCTCTGGTACCAGGTATTTGGTCAGCAAAGCAAATTAGTATCAGAATTAATAAGCCACTGGCACCATCTATCTGGAGCAGAGGTCGCCTTCAACCGCGGCCCGAAGCCTGACTTCCCCTCCCTGTTACTGTAGCCTTGAGGACGAGGCACCTGCTACCAGAACACAAGAGCTTACGGGTAACGGTGAAGCAGACAAAACCAACCCAAGAAAGCTCAGTCAGCTCTCGCGCGCATGCCTGCTCAGCATGCTCACCTCCCGCTCCCTAACCCTCCAGCCAGTGCCAGGTGGCAGGGAGGGGTCTTGGTCCAACGTCTGGGAGGGAACGGAGTGGCCATCAACAAGCACCTGCCTCTCTCCTCCTCTCTCTCTAAGCAGGTTGAGAGGAGAAGGAGGGTGAGAGGTGAGCTCGCTGGGGTGAAGGCCTCAGGGAGGCGGCTGGCTCCTACCAGCAGGAGAGGGGCAACGGGGAAGGCAGTGAGTCCAGCAGGGGACAGTGGGTGAGAGTTACAACTGACGATAAAGTTCGGGGAGGGGCAGTGCTGGGGTGCTAGTCAGCGTCGTTTGAGTCCGCCATTGGCAAGCTGGGCTGGGTGTCGGGGCAGACAGGGCTCCTCAGGCAACGGCTCATGAGAGAAGACAGAATCCTCCCCTGAGGAGCAGGTAGAGCTTCGGGTGTCAGGAAAACTGGGAGAGTATTGGTCCAGGGGCATTGACAGGTCCAGATATTCCTGTGACAGGAGAAAGCAAAGAACATGGATCCAGCACTCTCTTCCCTGCAGCAGTCTTAATTCACAGAGGTGTGCCCAGCTGACGATGCCTGAAGGGCTAGGGTGGGACAGCCTCACCTGGTTGGAGGTCAAGGCCACGATGCGGTCCAGATCTTCTACTAGCTGCTTGAAGGTAGGTCTTTGGGAGGGTACCGCGTGCCAGCAATCCCGCATCATCATGTACCTGAGCAGGATTGTGAGGTCAGAGGAGGAAAAACATAAGCAGAGAAACGGAGCAGCTCACGGAGGAGGGGCTGGGGAGGGATGACCAGGATGGGCTGCTTCATCTGGCCAAACGCCCCTTTCTTCCTCTTCCCGGCCCACCGACCCCGCCTCCAGGGCCTAGCTCAGGACCTGGGGCGGCTTCTCATGCTTACAGCTCGTTGGTGCAGTTACTGGGCTTGTCCATACGATGACCCTCCTTCAGCAGCTTGAACAGCTCCTCCACAGGCACACCAGGATATGGGGAGCCTCCCAGAGTGAAGATTTCCCACAGGAGCACCCCAAAAGACCACCTGTGGATACGCACGGGGCCTATGGGTGTTGTGGGCACAGGGCTAGGCCAGCCTAGAGTCCTTTACATGTTTTTTTCACCAGCATGTCAGGAACTTGTCCTGAACCGACCCTCCCCGACACAAATCCTTAATTCCAAGGGGAATACCAGGGGACAGTGCAGCGAACAGACTCGCCTTTCAACCTCCAGGAACAAAGTAAACGGCTACAGACAATGTTTTGTTTCCCCTCTGAGTTGGAAGAGACCCTCATAAATCCACAGGGGAGGACAGGACCCTGTTGTACCAGACATTTTCTACCCCAAGTATCCCTAGCAACTGCCTATTTGAAACTCACACGTCACTCTGGTGGGTGTAGATCCGGTCGAACAGTGCCTCGGGTGCCATCCACTTCACAGGCAGTCGGCCCTGCAAGCAGCATGGGGACGTTGGGGGTGGCCCAGGGCAGGGCAATGAGGGAATAAGGAGGGTGCGTGAGGGACTGGACTTGGGGAGCAGTGCACGTGTGCACTATTTCTCAGGCAAAGCAACCTGCACTGGGTTATGGCAGAGAAGCCTACATGGGGGGAAAGCTTCGCACGGCAGATTCTGCGCAGAGGACATGCACCTAGTGGCCTCATCAACACTTACATTGGTTGTCTTTTTATAGTAGTCGATGTGGTGAATGTCCCGAGCTAGGCCAAAGTCTGCAATCTTCATCACGTTGTCTTCTGTCACCAGGACGTTCCTGGCGGCCAGGTCTCGGTGTATGCACTGTGGAGACAGAAGGGGAAGCCGGGGGAGGCAGAGATGGGAGAGAGGAGGGTGGGATGCAGGTGAGGGGGTATAAGGCTCTAGGGTGACTAGCTGTACACATGTATTAGCGGCCAGCTGTCTGAGTCACCTTGTACTCCAGCACTCACTCTGCAGCTGGCAGGTAGGCCCGCTCACCTCCCAGGCCTTCCCCTACCACACCACTCACCTCCTGAACATTCTAGTACTCTGCTGGAAGGTCCCCCTCCTCCACTTCAAACCCAGCCAGCCATTCAAATACCTCCAGCTCCGAGAGCAAACCTCTCGATAGCACACCCTTCGTATTTGCCTCCTTTCCTCATCCTTCCAACTCTTAGCTTTGGATTTTCACCCAGAAGGGCTGAACCTTCATGACTCTGTCCAGTCTGTATCGGTGTGTGCTCACAAGCCCTGCCTCCGCAGCCCAGCATGGCCACACCGGGCTGGGGCCGAAGCCAGCATTACTGAGCACCGAAAGCTGTACCAAACACTCTCACACTTCATTTTACTCCCATCACCATTCTTATTTTATATTTGAAGAAACACAAAGTGGCAGAGCACAGATTTGAACCTAACCCAATCTAACCCCAAAGCCACACGAGGTGACACTGGCTGTCCTGCCTCTGATGTCCCCTGAGGGTCTCTGAGAGCCTAAGAGAGCACACATAGTCAGTGCTCAACATGTCTACGATTCCACCAAAGGACAGAAAGCCATAAGCTGGAGCGCGAGGGCTCCATTCCCACCCCATCCTCACCCAGGGGAGCTGTCGGGTGCCTTACCTTCTTAGAGGCCAGATACTCCATGCCTCGGGCCACCTGATAGGCGCAAGATACCAGGTCCTTGGAGGAAAGCTGCTCCTCCGGGTTGTGGCTGGGGTTGTAACAGTACTCCAGCCCAGGGGGCCTCCGGGCCTGCAGGTACTCCCGTAGGTTGCCCTTGGAGGCGTACTCCACGATGACGTAGAGAGGACCTGGGGCGTGCGGGCGAAGAGGCTATCAAGGCAGGCAGGCCTGTACACACGTTTTGCTTCACCTCGAGAAAACCCCGTTCCCAATGGCACACCCTAGCTTACCCTCCCCTCCAGGGAAGCAGGGAAATTCATTCCACTACTCAAAGAGAGTCAGGAAAATATCTTTCCCAGCATAGTCCGGAATGATCCCGAGCCAAGTTGGGGTTAAGAGCCCTAATACAGACCATAATTACTACTTTCCCGTTTCTATCCACGCACCGTGTCTATGAATGTAGGTGCCTGTATTTGCGGATGAAGACCAGCGGGCCGCAGCCGGGGCCCCGAGATCCGTTCCAACTACTGCTAACCCTGCCTCTCCCCCGACCCCGCTTCCCTGGCGTGGCTGACAGATGCTCGGCCACCGATGCCCCAGCTCAGTATCTTTCCCCTGACAGATGCTGTCACTTGAGCAGCAGAGCAGGCCCAGGTTCCCGTCTGAGACCCTCCCCCGGGGGCGGGAAGGCCGGCCTGGCTTGGTGCCTACCGTCCTGCGTGCAGGCCCCCAGCAGGTTGATGATGTTCTTGTGCTTCCCGATCATCTTCATCATCTCCATCTCGGAGATCAGGTCTGACAGGTCTTTCTCCGTTGCATCCGCTTCGCACACAAACGAGAGAAGGGGACGAGACTCATTTGCTTTGGAAGGGAGGGCGACAGGAGAAAGGCTAAGGGGCAGGGGATGAGGTGAGGCGTGTGCCCAAGGAGGCCCTTTTCTCCTGGCGAGGCTTCTCTCCTCCCCTTCCTCTTCCCTGTCATGCCCGCTGTTGTTGGAATATGTGGTGACGCGCGGGGCAGAGGATCTGGTTAAGGATAATCAGCTGGCAACGGAACTTAGGATAACCACAACCCAGGCTGACCCCAAGGCACAGAGGGGGATTATGGCCGCGTCAGGGTGCCAAGTGCCCCCTCCACTCCCAGGCAACCCTGGGCAGGCCGTGCAGCAGGTGTGGGCACGGAGAGGGGACCAGAGAGGCGTTCCACTTGGCCTGAGGCCCCCAGTTCGCTCAGCAAAGGAAGGATCATTCTTACCAGAACAGGAACATCACTTACACTTCAACATCTTCACAGCCACTTTGGTCACGCGGTTGGGTTTGTCCTTGTCCAGGCCAATGGCCTCCGCCAGCACCACCTGCCCAAAGCAGCCCTCTCCCAGGGGTTTGCCTAAAACCAGTCTTTTGGGGAAACAAAGGGTGGTATAAGATGGGGCTGGTGAAGTTCAAACCTTGAGAGGACACCCTGTCTCTACATCTCCATACTTCACCCAACTGCAAGCAGAAAGTGGGAAATACTATTTCTGGATATATCTGGTGCACCTTCACTCCCTAGGAGGTCTCAGTACTCACAACTCCCACCATCAGACTAACGAGCAGGAGACTTCCTCGTGAGTTGAGAGTATTACCTGTCTCGAGGCAGCTCCCAGCGAGGGTCTTCGGGAAGCTCATATTCAGAGACCCCGGCCAGCATGGGGGTTCCGCTAGAGGAGAGACGCGAGGGCCGAACAAGCAGAACCCCCGAATTCATGGACGCACTGGAGTCAGCCGACACCTACAGGGAAGTGTGAGGTCACCCTTCTAGCAAGGAGTGGGGGAGCGGCGCAGGCTCCTCTAATTGCTAGTCAGGGCTTTCGGCCAGTGGCAGAGGTACGCACCGGTTACTGGACGTCCCTTCCCCAGCACAGAGTGGCAGAAAGACCTGAAGAGGTTGGAAGACCCAAGTTCTAAAGCGGACTTCTTTTTGCCACTAACTTGCCTTACGAGGCTTGGTTTACTTGTTTTAAACATGAACAGACCACACGTGCCTCTTCCAAACTGACAAAAATCACCATTAAAACAGCTCTCTGTTGTCCTGATTCTTTGTAGAAACCTGCTTCCGATTATGAATTCCTAACTTCCAAAGTATCTCCCAGAATTAGCACAGTTCTGTGTGAACGTTCCCTCCTCTCACAGCCTTCACCTCCTGTTCACTTCCTTGGAGGAGGGGAGAGTGGGAACGCGAGAGAGAGGTCATCTTGGGACTCAGTTCAGGTCCTCTACTCTGTTTCTTTGCCCCTCTAACTGGTCCTTGGGGACAGTTCATACGCGCGATATCCAATGTACATTCGCCCCAGCTAGGACTTTCTGTCAATCCATGTACCAGGTCAACAGGGGACTCCAGTTAGGGTATGGTGTGCCTATGACATTCATGGGCTAGAGAACCCAACGCTGGGGCATGTGGGTCAGGACATTCCACTGCCCCTGGCCCAGGTGCCAGAAAGCAAAGCCGGAAGCGGCAGGTAGGGTAAAGTGGAGAGGCAGGGAGTTCAGGGTTCCTGAGGAAGCCCAGGGGGCACAGGGAGAGATGGGACGCAAAGCGTGCAAATCCCCCATCTACTTTCTGTTACCTGTCTGCGCAGAGGGATGCTCTTGGCCAGCTTGTGCACGGCCATCTGGCTGTGGAAGTCGCTCTTCTTGGTGCCACTCTTCATTTTGTAGATGATGACAGACCCCACCATGCAGGAGATGAGGAAGGCCCCCGTGCAGTAGATGATGATCTCCAGGTACAGGGGGGAAGTCATCACTGCAGGTCTCTCTTCCAGGGCTGAGTCAGTGTGAACAGGGTGTCAGCAAGTTCAGCAGCCCAGCCCATGGGGGTCCCTAGCTCCTAGCTCCATGAGAAAAGCAACACCCGGCTCCTTTCCTCTGGGAATCTTCCGGGCCGAGAAGAACCCTAGCTGAGACTGGGACTCTGGCGCTAAGCAGATCAGACATCTTGTGACTTCTGAGGCTTGCTGATCCTGACCCGAAGCCCCCAAGAGGGACGGACAAGAACTTGCTACATGTGGCCCATCCTCATAAATTCAGGAGCCCTCCTTGCTCAGCTAGACTGCTGGGCTAGACAGGTACCAGTACCCTGCAAGGGACAGCTGAGAAGTCCCTTCTTCTGGGTGCCTTTCTCAGCCTCCTCGTGGAAACATGTGGCCCTTCTCTGCAGCGCCTCAGGACTGTGCGCACACACCTATCACATGATCGACTGTCTTATGTCTGACAGTCTCGAGGGCGGGGATGGCGACTCGTTTATTTCTGTAGCCACAGCGCCTGGCATACAGGGGCACTTGCGGGATGAGGAAAAATGAGGGTGGGAGGCAAGGGTGTGTCTGTGTCCTGACTTCATATCTCACCTTTCACCCATGTCATCTGTCTCAGGCCAGACATGTAAATATTTACCTGGCCAAACCACAGGCAAAACTGACTAAACTTCCAAACATGTCTGTGCTGCTCGAGATGAAAAATGTAAACTTCTCTGCACTTCTTAAGAATATTACCGACAGGCCCTAACTCCTAAAACTGAAGAAGGAAATGGTGGGGGGCGGAAATGTATGTTTTATTCTGTTCTCCTGTCTTCCACTTAGAATTTGCCCCATTCCCACAGAAGCCCGTCCATTCAGTCCACGGCTCCCGTCCCCACGAGAGAACGCGCGGGGGTATGCCCAGCACTCCCAGGGGACACTCATCCCTACCAGTGTGGACATCCCTCTCCCTTCCACAGCCCGCCTCCCAACCATCCCCTTCAAAAACCCCCAGCCAGCCACAGAGGCAAGCACCCCGGGGACCTCCCCCACAAGGCACCGGGTGTGACCCTGATGGAGCCCCAAGAGAATCTGGGGGCTTGACAAGGAGACTGCAGAGCTGATAACGAGGAGAAGTGTTTCTGTTTTTCTGCTTCCCCAGTGCCGGGAAACGAAGACAACTGAGTGGGAGCGCACAAGGACAAGGACAGCGACGACGACAACAACAGAGTGCTTCTCTGCCCTCAGCAGGGGCCTGGTCAGACCCCACTGGGCAAGCAGGGCAGACGAGGAAAGAGAAGGCGAGCGGGCAGTGCCAGCAGTAACAAGGACAGCGCAGCGCCCAGACCCACGTGCAGGACCCGCAAGGAGGCAGCAGCAGCAACCAGCTCCAGCCCTGCAGGCACCAGCCCAGCACCCTGAACGGGCTGCGGGCTCCTTCCTTCCCAGCCCGGCACACGGACCTCCCTTCTTGGGAGAGGAGATACGTCAGAGGCCAAAGCGGGTAGATGGGCCCTGGCCCGCTGCGGCCAGGCTTTGTTTATGGAGCTCACGTCCGCTTGTCTGGGTAGAACCTCTCCTTGAGGTCAGAGGACGGCTGTCCAGGAGGGTGGGTTAGCGTTGCTAGCAAGCAGCAAGCCCCTCTTTACAGATTGCCTACATTCGGTTAGAGAAGGCGTGGGGCCCTTTCTGAGGCTCTGGGGGCTGTCAAAAAGAGGGCCAGGTAATAAGTCAGGGACAGCTGCTGGACCCAAGGATGGAAGGAGCCTGCCCTGGAGGAGAGCCCAGCTACAGGTTAAATCCAGATCTCGTGCATGCATTACATTGGCCCAGGGGAGAGCCAGATGCAGGTGTACAGGTGGGAGGCCTACGTGTTCCTGCAAATGAGGAAAGCTCCTGTGTGAGCCTCGAGGAACTGACCCTCAAGGTTGGACAAATTGCTGGAGCTGTCCACTGGACCACGGAGCCCATTCTTCGACCTCTCCTGGCTCTGGGTCTCCCCCAGCCCCGCAATGCATGCTCCCCCCGTGCCCGTGGCAAGGGCAGGACATCGAGAGGAGAAGTACAGTGTATACCTTCCAGAACGGTCAACCATGCAGAGTGATGGGAGAGTCCGATAGAGTTACCCGCCAAGCACGTATACTCCCCCGCGTCCTCAAAGGAGACATTCCTTAAGTGAAGCACTTCCATCTCTTTGTCGGTGGTATTAACTCCGGCAGTCTAGAAGAGACAATGGAAGCAAAATGGACAAGCGCAGGACATGAGACCTCTAAGAGACACAGAGGAAGGGAGGAAGAGAGAGGGGAGGGGATAACCAGAGGAAGAGATGCTCCCCAGCGCCTCCTTTGCAACAACGAACAAACAAAACCACCAGGCAGCGAGACCTGTTAGAGGAAGAGAGTGAGACCCTGAGGGAGGAACTCCGGCAGACCTGAGATGACGAGGGCTGGTTACGACCCTTCACCAGACGCTGGCAGCCCCTGGCCCATCCAAGCATGCGGGCGGTGGGCAGCATGGAGAAATGGGGCCCGGCGGGTGGGGGGGCTGTTTGGTTTCAGGTAAAGAAAGTCAGAGGGCACACACAGGAGGAGTGGAAGGGTGCTGCAGTCTCTCTCTCTCTCTCTCTCTCTCTCTCACACACACACACAGCCTGAAGATGGTGGTTTGCAAGGGAATGCTTGGTCCCTTCTCGCACCCACCACTCAAACCTCCAGTGTGCACTATTATAATGCAGCAAGACTGTCCCCGCGAATGGCCACACAGCCAAGGAACACACAGAGGGCAGAGAGGGAGCAGACACCAACACAGTACCAAACCAAACCAGCCTCCCAGGCCGGGCATTTTTCCATGGCTCTGGGCACTAGAGAGACAGCAGGATAACAGGGAGAGTTGGGTGCTGGCTTCCCCACCTGCCCCAGCAGCTTGGGGCCAAAATCTAACTCCCAGCACAGGGGCCCATCCATCTCCCCGTTACCTTTTGCCTCAGGTCTGGTGACAGTGAGCCACGCAGACTGGTTAGCTTCACCAATATAATTGGAAACCTTACACACATACTCCCCGCTCTGGGCCTCTGTCACATTGAACAGGGTCAGCACTTCCGCATCCGAGCTATTAATCCCCGAATGCTGGAACAAACCAACGACACGCCAGTCAGTTGGGCAAACACTAAGGTGTGGTCAATACTTTGGTCCCATGTAACGTGAAGGCAGGGAACTAAGGCAACAGAGACGTTAGGTGAGATTTATCATCGTTCCCTTTTTAGGAGGACAAAATAAGTTGTCTTCAAAAGTCCAAAGTATTTGACCGCAAAATAAACTAAAAAAAAAACAACAACAAAAACCCCCCCAAAAATCACTGCCCCCAGTCAAATGCTGTTTGTATTGAACCCACTCCTGTAGGATTAGGGCAGGGATTATGAGTGGCCGCAGAGGGTGGCCAAGGTCCAAGGCCACGGCCCCATCTCCTACACCGCAGTGTCGGCACCAGTAGTGAAGAGAAGGGACGGCCAGTAAACCTTTGGGACAGCCAAGCGAGGGGAGGGTGAGGTCTAACTCTGGGGCCAGGAGGTAAACCACTCTCCCAGCTTCTGGTTACTTCCTGTTGCAAGATCCACTGGAGAATTAGGCAATTACCTTCCCTGGGTTAATGGAGCATTCAGGGACAAGCAAGTGTCTGGGAGCGAGAGGAGAAAGGAAGAAAATGCCATTACTCCTAATACTGCTGAGAATTTACCTGTGGCATTTGCTTTTCCAACTCTACCTATGCCGTGCCCTTGTCATTCATTCACCCCACTTGCCGGAAGAATGTGACTTGGGAAACGGGCCAAGACTGGGAAACACGGGCTGGAAAGGCTTTGGTCCTGAGCACAGGAAAAGCAGGGGTCCAAACGCCTTCCTTGGGCAGCCGACCCAAAAGTCTGCGCCAAGTCGCTCTCGAAGCTCTTTAGAAACCAGCAATGCCTACCCACCTCCCATCGCACCTCCATTCTATGACCTGTCACTAGTCCTGGGAATGTGACTTCGGTCACTGTTTAAGATGGGGCACGTGTGCCTGAGGGGTAAAGGATGAGTCCCGATCATGGGCACTGAGCCTGACCACAGCTACTCGGGTCCCAGGAAATACTGGTTTCCTCCCAGAACCCAGCCCACAGAGACAGGGGTCAAGATTACCTTCAAGATCTGGACATAAGGCAGGTTGTCCGGACCAATCTTACTCCCGTTCACCTCGATGTGCTTTAGCCACTGGATGTGGGGCTGTGGGTCGCTGTACACCTTACACATGAACTCCACATTGCTGCCCAGGGCCACTGTCTTGTTGGCAGGCAACCCGGCCTGCAGGATGGGCCGGTGAGGGGACCGTTCTGCGGAGGGAGAAGAGAGGTTTGTCAAGCCCTGCCGTGGCCCACTCCTGGCTGGAATGGTGACAGAAAGCATCCCGAAGACCATGAAGAGAAGTACGTTCCCCCTCGGCTTTCCCCACGATGCACGGCACACTGTCCAGCACCTCTGTTGAGCCCCTTAAACCTGAGCTAGGAGAAGGGCTACCCTCCTGTCAGGCCCTTCCTATCGGTGTAAGAAGTCTCTCTTGCCTCAATGAAGAACGCTGTAATTTAGTCGCTCCCTCCGACCTCAGCACAGCCTGCTTTTCCTCTACTAAAATGAGAGTCACTTAGACTCATGTTGCTCAAAGTGTGGTCCAAGAGAAGCGGCCCAGCATCACCTGGGAGCTTGTCAGAAATGCCAACCTGAGCCCCTACCCCAGACCCCTGGGGCCAGGAGCTTCTTTTTAGGCCATCATCTCCTCAAAACCAAGGCAGGATGCTGACTGTGAAACTCTTTCCCCTGAGATCCCTAGAATGAGACTCAGAATGTCTAGACGGAACAGGCTGTAGTAACAGCACCTTGTGTCTCACACCAGGCCCTGGAGTCAGCACGGGCCTAGAGTTCTCCATTAACGACATGCCTGACCTCCCTGCGCCCAGTTTGATCTTCCATATAGTGGGAATAATAGTGCCTGCCTCTCAGGGGTGCCAGGAGAATGACAGGTGATGTGTTGAAAGTGCTCGGCATACTGTCGGCATTCATGAAGCAAGAGCTACTGCTATGCTGAATTTAACATCGCTATTCCAATCACCTCTTGCAGGAGAGACTATCAACAGCATCTTTCACTTTACAGTGAGTCACAGCACTATCTGATCCTCTCTATTTATAGAGAAGCGAGGCACAAAAGAGGAAAGTGACCTGCTTAAAGTGACAGCTATAAGGTGCCTCCAGCATCCTGACTCTGTCCCTAATGAAACCTGGGCCCCTGGGCTATTTTCTCAAGACCCCTGCTCTCCTACTTCTAAGCTCCCACTCCTGTCCATTTGCATTCTTACCCACAACGTCAAGCTGGTAAGTGTGGTTAATGCTGCCGTACTCGTTTTCCACAATGCAGGTGTAGTTGCCTTTATCAGAAGGCACCACAGAGTCCATTATGATGCTCCAGGTGGCATAACGGACCTGAGGGAAATATGCCAAAGGGCTCCATTGAGGTTTGGAGGAAAGTGCAGGCAGAAGCCATGTGGTGGCATTCGTGCCCTGTGGCACCTACCCTCCAATTTGAGCACAGGGCACATGGCCCGCGCAGCACCGTGAAACAGGAAAGGCACAGTTTGCCCACCCCCAGCCCATTTGCATTCTGAAAGAACACATCAGGCAAACTGGGTGTGAGGGACTCTGGACGGCTGCCCACAACAGCCAAGGTCATCATGATCTGGACAAACGTGCCTCCTGCACTCTCCCAAATATGCCGGGAACTTTCCCAACTCTGCGCCCTTTCCGAGCTGTTCCTGTGCTGGAACGGCTCCCTGCTAACACTCTGGCTCTGTCTGCCCTTGACGTCTCATTTGCAAAGCCATCTCCTCCAGCCCGATCAGTGGTCAGAATCGCTCTCACTGTCCCTCGGTACCTAGAACGAAGCACTGATCACAAACCGCTTTTTACGACAGTGCTCCCGGACATCTGTCCTCCTGTGAGCCTGAGATTCTTTGCAGCAGGAGTGCTGTCCGTTCCACTCGTAGCACAGCGCCTTGCAACAGCAAGTGTGGCTGAATTAATTTAAAATGTTCTCCTATGTTTTCTGATCTCCTCGGCTTTTCTTAACAAGATTAATAAGAAAAGGGCAGCTAAGTGAGATGGGAGAGAAACAGGCACTGTAAGGATGATGAGAGGCTCTAAAGAGATTCTAATGAAGATGTTCTTTCTACAATATAAATGGATAAAGAACACGAACAATTTACAGAACAGGAAATGGAAATTGTTTATTAACATAAGAAAATCTTAAGTCTGTTAACAAGCAAAATAACACACAAGAGAACAATGAGATATTTTCACTTATTAAATTTGTTGGCAAAGGTAGAGTGAGCTTATTCTCATACTCTGCTATGAGAGGGTGAATTAATTTTTCTTTTTAAGAAAGTAATTGGTGGTGGTGGTGGGGGCTTTGTGAAACAGGTGAAGGGATTAAGCAAAAAACAAAACCAAACAAAACCAAACCCCAAAACAAAACACAACTCATGGACTCAGACAACAGTATGGTCTTACCAGGGGGAAAGTGGGGTGTGAGGGAGGTAGAAGAGAGTAAAAGGGGGATAAATAGTGATGGAGGGAGACTTGACTTGGGGGGATGAACACCCAATACAATATACAGATGATGTATTATAGAATTGTACACCTAAAACCTAAAAAGATTTTATTTTTAGACAGAAGAGAAGGGAGGGAGAAAGAGAGGGAAACATCAATGTGTGGTTGCCTCTTGCATGCCCCACCTACTGGGGACTTGGCCCGCAAGCCAGGCATGTGCCCTGACTGGGGAATTGAACCGGCAACCCTTTGGTTCGCAGGCCAACACTCAAGCCACTGAGCTACACCAGCTGGGGCTAAAACCTATATAATTTTATTAATCAGTATCACCCCAATAAATGTAATAAATAAAAAACTAATTAAAAATAAAGTAATTGTTACCACAATAAAATAAAATTTAAAAATAAAACTACACTCAACTCATTACCCATATCATTCTCCATTAAAGCAAATATCACAATAAAATATTATGTCTTCCCATTGTACTTTTAACTCTCTTTTGCCTAGTATACTTTCTAGAAAGTCACGTGTTCAAGAAATGTTAATAAATGAATAAGTGAATAAATAAATAAAATTTACCTAATTACCAGGAAACAAGTAACTGAATAATATGCATCAAGGGCTTAAAAAAATGCTCATAATTTGATCTAGTAACTTCACTTTCAGCAATCTGTCCTAAGAAAGAACGTTTACAAATGTTGACAAAGACTTAAGTACAAAGATACTTACTGTGATATTAATTATAATACTGAAAAACTAGAAAACAACTACTAGCACAAAATCGTCAAATTATGGGATGGTTTAATAATGGAATATTATGCAGCTGTGAAAAATATCTTTACAACACATGGCAAAGATTCATGTTTAATGTTAACAATGCGATAAGAAAGTACACACGCGGTATAATTAACTGTCTAAAAACCATATACATAGGAAAAAGACCAAAAAATTCAATTTTATTTGTTCTTTTTTTATTTGAATTTTTCTAAAATATATTACTTCTATAGCTAGAAAGCATTATTTGAAACAAGTAAAGGCATATAATAAGGATTTCCTAAGTCAGCTTCTCCTGTTCCTCTAACTTTCCTGTATACACACATACCTTGTAGCCTCCAATCCTGTGGTCAGGTTTGAATTCTTTGCCATTTTTCAACCAGCGCAGTGTGGGGTTAGGAGTCCCACTGGAAGGGCATTTGAACTTCACTGTCTTGGCAGCAGGCACTGCGTGCAGTTTCTTCTCCATCTTTTCTGGGGACGTCCAGTATGGAGCCACGGCTGCCCAGGGAAAGCCAAGAAAGACAGGGCGCTGGTCAGGCTCAGGAGCAAGGGCCCAGGCCAGGGCCTGGAGGCACCCTGCCCACCTGCCCAACACCTGTGAACAGCGCCTGCACTGACCGGGATGCCCAAGGGATCCCACTGCCAAGCCTCGTCACCCCACAGGCCTGCTCCTCCAGCCGCTCTCCAATCCCCCGAGCTCTCCCTTCCCGCCTGACCCCAACAGCCAGACCCAAAGGGCAGTAAGGTAGGAAACAGTGTCTCACGCATACGGTTTGGTTTGGTGTTATCTGTCTCTTTCTCCTCTGAAGAGGAGTCATCGTCGTCATCGTCGTCCTCCGAGGAGGGGAGAGCATCTATGAGAAGAAGAAGGGGCACTGAGGTCCCTCCAAGGGGGGAGGGGCTCTCTAGATTTCCACCCATAGCAACAGCTCCTACACATCAAGGCCAGTCCCGGTACAGATGACCACAGACACCTTCCCCAGACTGAATCCCGCCCAGGCCACTCTTTCCCTCGTGGCTGTCGGTGGGACAGAAACGGTTCATTAAGAACTGCACGCTCTATGTTTGTCTCCTTCCTTCCCCAACCTAATGCACCACCCCTCTCTGCCCAGAGCTCTTACTTACCCAGGGCAGTAGTCCCTCTTTAATTTAATATCACCCTGCATTCAGAGGCTTGCCCCACTGATGGCATCACCCAGATGTGCTGGGTCCTCAGGACTAGCACCCAGGGAACCCATATCCTCCTTTGGCCTGCTGACCATTGGGAAAATCAGACAGCTCTAGACACACTGAGGCCAGAAACTATTTCCAAAGCCATGAGCTGAACAACCTACAGTCAGAATTTTTCTAGCATGCATCTGCAAAGGTTTGGAGGCTGCCCTTTTAGCCAGAGCAGGTAGGACGCCTGCTACACAGCCCATAGCTGCCAACGCCTCTCCCCAACACGTATCCACCCCTTTTAAGAGGCTTGACACACATGTGGTCACCAATCAGGGCTTATGCCAGATCTTTCTCCAGTCCCTCCGAGAGCTTTTGGCAGTCTGGAGGGAAACAGAGGAGGCTAGTCCCTGTTAGAGGCAGGTTCTAAAGGGTGCCTGTACGGGGGAGGTGCCAACCGTGCACCCTGAGATTCACAAATGGGGTAAAGAAAATTTCAGCTCTCCTTCATTTCATCCTGTTTTTGTGAAAGTCGCATTGTAAAAGTGGTAGATTCCCAAAATCACAGAGCTCTAGGGTTCCCTGGCTGCTCTAACACAGCTCCAGAAGCTGAGGACAGATGTCTTCCATAAACCCTGTTGATATAGCAGTGCACCTGGATCCTTCCCCATCACAGCAGGGACCGACCTCACAACGTATTCTGGGGCTGTAATCGCTAAACCAAGTATCAAGTCCAAATGGCAAGGGAATGACGGGATGGAAGCTGGCTGAACCCTGTGTAGCACCCTGGAGATCTGGGCAAGCTGTGGTGGAAAAATCAGTGTTTTACTGCCCCAAGAGTATCAGCAATCACCTCCGAGGTACACCTGGGACACCTGGGAAGCCTGGGGCCACACCACCTGGTCACCCCTCTGAGAGCTAAGCCACGCGGCGGGCAGGGAGCAATGTTAGTGGGCAGCCGTTTCTGAAGCAGAATGGGGGCAGATCACGGAAGGGGAGGAGGTTCACCTCCCCCTGAAACTAGCAGAGAGGGTTTGAGGGGTGGATCCCGGGGGAGGGGGAGGGCAGGGCTTTGCTACCAACCTGAGACATTGACGGAGAAGTAGGTGGTGTCGCTGCCCGAGGGGCTGCTGGTCACGCAAGCGTAGAGGCCGGAGTCAGCGGGCACAGAGTCCCGCACCTCCACCTCCTCCCCTGTGATGCGGGTACGGTTGCTTTCCACCAGCTGCACCCCGTCCCGCAGCCAGTTGATGCTCTGGACATCGTCCCGCAGCCGACAGCGAAGCTGCAGCAGGTCACCAGGGTGGACCAGGAAGGACTCCACTTCCACAGGGGCTCCCCAGGGCTGGGCTGCAGCCACCCACAGGGGCCGGGAAGAGGGGCCAAGGGGCCGCAGAGGAAGAGAAGGAAGGGGAGGGAGGGGAGAGACAAAGGCCATTACGCTAGAGGCACTGAGCTGCCACGTCCCAGGGGCCACAGAGCTGGGGAGGCGGGGTCGGCGGGGAAATGGCTGGCTACCTGGGAACCCCCATCTCTTCTTGTCTACCCCCTCCTCCGAAGGTCAAAGGAAGAAAGGCAAAGTTAGGAAGCAGCTGCAGCAGCATTAAGCAGTCCACGTCTCATTTCCCTCCATCCTAGGGGGACAGGCTGGCCCTCCCCAGACTTCTGTGCCCACGGTGTCCCCTCCCCACACGCTCAGTTCTTTGCCAAGAACGGCCATTTCCCAGAGGAACACCTCATTTCCTTTTGGCTGGGTCAGCTTCACCCCTTTCCTGAGTAACAGTTGGACAAACCTCACCCCTCAAAAATCCAGTCTCCCCCACCCAAACCGAGAGGAGGCAATTTGCCAACCAGGCAGCTCTCGGCTCCAGTGTTTGGGGGGAAGGTTCTGGCCCCCAGTGCGTCAGATGCATAAGATGCATCTGGGGGAGAGGCAGCCCAGGCAGAGGTCAGCTCAGGGGAGCCTGTAGCTGACAGGTGTCAGGCCAGAGGATTCGGAGCTTTTGCCTATATTAGGAACGGAGGCCTGCAGCTGCCACCAAACCCACACTTGTGCTGGCAGCCTAAGCCGGTGCACACAAAGCTCTTTTCTCCTCACCCCACTGCAGGGCTCTCCCTCTCGAGCCCCCTACCTTCCTCCCCCGCCTTCCCCAACACACACGTCCAGCCTCCTTCACCTCTCTTTGCCCGAAGCCCAGGTGGTCCACAGCTCACAAGATCTCATGAGACCCTGTCCACACAGCCAGCCCTCTCGTGACCAACAACCCTTCATGACACAAGACAGTCCGAAGCTGGGCAGATCTAGGAGTACCCCGGGCCAGGCTGTTACCCCTCTCCTGAGCATCCCCGTTTTCATCAACCAGGGGGAAACATAGATTCTACTTCCCTTCAGGACGTTCAAGCATATGCTCCCGGCATCTTCTGCCAAGTGTCCGCCACCACCAAAAAACAGTACTTGTCGCAGCTCAAACCTACCACCGGACTTAGTCTCCACTGCTTTGGGAGGCCTCAGTCCGCACCACTGGCTCACCTCCAGAGGCTCACCTGGGCCTCCGCCTGCCTCCGGCCTGCATGGCTCCTGTCTCTGCCTGGTCCTCTCTCTCCACCCCCACTCCCGGTCTCAGCCCAGCCGGCAACTCTGCCTTGCAGTCTCTTCCGACTGAGTTCCAGTTGGGGTCAGGTAAACCTCCCACCACACCTATCACACTGAAGGAAAGCCCCTTTCCACCGAGCTGGGAGGGTGGGGACGTGTCATATTTACCTTTAGATCCCCAGCACCTAGTATGGTGCCTGGTACACAAGAGTTGCCCCATCAATACTTGCTGGATAATGCAATGATGACACAGGCACAGCCACACTGTCTCTTCATTGCCTTCCTTTCCAAATTCCCTTTCCTTCTTCACCACCCTCGTTTTAAAGAACTCATCTGACGTGCTAAACAGGTGTCCACGAGAAACCTTGTGAATGAAGAAATGGGTGTCCTGAGAGACAGGTGGCACCAGAGTGTAATTTTCCTCAGCGGGGCCTCGAATGAGGCTTGGAGCCGAGGCTGCAACCCAGGGCTCTATCTTAAATATTGGGTAAATATTGAGTCATCAAAAGGAGGGGGGTGCTACTTTAAAAGGGTCTGGAAACCACTCGGTTGGCAGTCATTTATTTTTGTGATTCAGGTCAAGAAGGGCACCAACCACAAAGGTGAGCGGACCACACGACTGATTAAAAATAAGCTTTTGTGGGTCCTAAAAAAAAGTTATTCTTTCCATTTTTAATGGTTTGTGGTTTTGCTAAAAGAAAGCACAAGGAAGGTAGTTAAGACTTGACCCTTGCTTAAGGAAGCAGCAGACACTCCTATTGATCCAATCTCGTTTCCCTTCAATGACCTCACAGATTAAACATTTTGCAGCTCGTGATCTGCACCAGCCGTTGGTCAAACAGTAAGCTCGGTAAACTCGAATTCTTGGTCTCTGGCATCACGGCCTGTTTTGACGGGTCCCGGAGACAAAACGGTAGCAAGGAGAACGTGGGCATTCCCCTAGAGAAAGCAGCAAAGGGACACAGGCCCTGCTGCGACCAGCTCTGTCCGGCTCTAGCTTGGACCCGTAACTTCCCACGCGGCTCAACCAGGGCGTGCAAACAAAACTCTTCTATGTGACCTATGAAGAGCCTCCAAACCTGCTTTCTGTCCACTGCCCCTGGAGTTCAAACTCACCCTGACGCTCCAGGCCTTGCTGGGCTGTGTGCATTATTCCTCTGATCGAGACCCTACGCCGTGTACTGGATAAAACCTAAGGCCCAGCTTAGCATCCAAGGCTCCTCGCGGTCCATTCCCGCCTCTCCATGTGACCGTCTTCGCCTTACCTTCTCCTCCAGGTCTGGCTGGTCTCCACCCCGACTGCATTCTCTCCCCACAACAAAACTGACTTCTGCTCGAGTCTGTCAGCCATCTCCCTAGAGCCCTTCCCCCACACCCGACTTGAAGCACACCCTCAGAGGCATCCAAGGAGCCACCTGTAGGCGCCAACGTCTCTACCCTAATTTTCTGTAAAAGTTACTGTCTGAGCCACACAAAATCGCACTCAATTACAGATTACCTTGTGTGGTTTCTTTTGTAAACAACTTCACTGAGATATAATTCACCTACCATAAAATACACCCATTTAGAGTATACAGGGGTGGGCCGAAGTAGGTTTACAGTTGTTTGTATGGAAAATAGGACAATAATTAATAAGTAACATAAGAATCAACTCTGTGTTTCACGTACTGACACCTGTAAACCTACTTTTGCCCACGCCTGTGTAATTCAATGTTTTTTAGCATATTCACAGTTATGCAGCCATCACCACAATTAACTTTAGAACATTTTTTATCACCCCAAAAAGAAACCCCGTACTCATTTGCAGTCACTCACCATCGCCTCCCTCAGCCTAGGCAACCACGAGTCTGCTTTCTGTCAGCACAGATATGCCGACACCAGATATTTCATATCGATGAAATCAGACACTAGATGGTCTTTTGTGACCAGCTTCTTCCATTTAGCATGTTTTCAAGGTTCTTCTATGCTGTAGTATGTCTCAGTACTTCATTACTTTTAATGGCTGAATAATATTCCATTGTAGGGAGAGACCACATTTTATTTATCTATTCGTGGATCGATGGACAGTTGGGTGTATTATTTTCTGTCAAAAGTGTCCATGTCTCACCTCTTCTAAGAAACGGCAAGCAACTCAGAGCAGAATTGACTATTATAATTTTCCCACAGTGCCTAACAATGTCAGAAACATAGAACATACTCAGTGGGTCTTCAATGGAATTTAGCGTCTGGCAAAGGCTAATTTTTAGAGGAAGCAAACAATTGGCCTATGGCCATTGGGTTACAGTGCATTATTTCATGGCTAATAGTGCTCCCGGATGTCAAAGTCTCCCTTTACAAAGCAGGGATAATGCCACTTTCTTCTAGGAGGTGATGGAAAGGTCACCAACCACTTCCTGGTTTACCAGGCCCTGTCCATCTGTGTCACCACCCTGAATTTCAGTCCTGACCCGAGGGCGTCCCTGCATGCGGTGGCTGATGTGAGGCCATCACTGCTCACTGGCAGCCTGCAGCAATCAGGTCACTACTCTCCACTCTCTTTCGGTCTTCACACTGTCCCCATTTCGGCCCTCGCATCCGTGGCTCCATGTCCTCTGAGCTGGCCTTTCTCTGGTCAAGACCAATGGTCCCGGGCTGGGCTCGTTGTTACGTATTAGTTAGCAAGAACAGAGCTAACTGACACTTTTATTGGGCTGGCCATAAAACACGAAGGAAAGAAAGCCAGTTTATTGCTCAGCCACTTGAAACCAACCTTCCAGCTCTTCGAGAACCTGATTAATTGGAACGGGGGTGCCGCTGCTGAGAGGGAAGTGGCCAACCAAAGCACTCACTTTATGTGTCTTGTTTCCTTTTTAAAAGACCAGGTGGGGAATGGAAGCTGGAGGCCACTTGGTATCTGGATTCCGTGGTGACCTAGTCAGAGGCCGAAGATGTTTGGTGTGAGTCAAATTACAACATTCACTCATTCTTGCACACTCTAGGTGGAATGCGTTCGAAGAGCACTGTGGAAGAAAAGGTGCGTCGTGCTTTGAGGCCCACAGCACGGAGTCACTGTTACCTTCACGGGGAGTAGGGAGTTGAGGCTTGGGGCTGGGGCTTCACTTGAGCATCCGTAGAGGATGAAGACCACCAATGCCTCAGAGGACTCTCCAGAAAATAGGAGAGAGCCAAGCCTCCTGATGAGCAGGCTGAGTGTGAGACTGGGAGGCCTCTGCTCCGCAGGCGGCTTCCTGGGGCAGCTTCCTGGGGCCGGTGGCCTGCGGAAGGCTGTGTGCGCCGGATGGGCGCCCCTTCAGTGGGAGGGAAAGGCATTCACGCACCAGTCGCCACCCACGCTGCTCCCATGAGGGAGCCTCTCTAGCCCCTCAAGGGAATCTGGGAGTAGATCAGGGCCCTACACTTTTTAGGAATCCTCAAGGAAGCAGCTAGAAAGAGGTGAGGATGGTGTTTCCCATGGTGTTCTTAAGTCTAGGAACGTGATCGACGTTCATGGAGCCCCGCAAAAGCCCTTTCCCTTCCTACTTTCCTCCAAAATAACACAGCTTTGTCATTCCCAACAGGCCAACGGGATGCACGAGTTTGCTTATGGCAGGACTAGCCAGAACCCCGCCACAGTCACCTGGCAGGGAGTTCTGCCCTGGACACATCAAAGCAGATCCAAGTTCTTGATTCTCAATCTCTGTGTCTTCTGCCAGCCATGGGCGTCATGTGGGGTGGGGGAATGAAGCCCTGAGAGGGCCCAAACCCATACAAATCTTCTGTTCTTATGAGATGATGGGACCCCAGTTGCCCAAAATCCAGGAGATGGGGCACTTTCCTCGACATTGTTGTCTCATTAGGTGCCTCTGTGAGCCCTTGTGCAAGGAGACGAAACAGATTAGGCAAAGGAAGAGTGGACCTATGTCAGGCCCTAACGAGGGTGATCGGATTTACATAACACCTTGATATATATAAAACACTTTGTACTGCAACATGAGACAACTAAAGAATGTAAGAGCTCTAAGTACAGGCTCTGAGGTGACTGAACTTAAGGTACTGGTGTTCGGGACAGACGGTGGTGTTCACAGCAGAGGCTAGACATAGTGGACAAAGGGGAAAGTAAATAAGGATTTAGATCGGCAGTGAAAGCTTTGAGGGGAGCAGCAAAGTTAAGGTGCTTATGAGCAGGGTAGAGGGTAGTACCTTGGGTAAGGCAGAGTGGGACACGAGGTCACACTTTACGGCCTGTGTGGGACAGAAGGCTCATGGTAGAAAATAGTTAAAAAAAAACCCCATCAACCCACTAAAGAAGTCCCAGGGAGCACATTTCTCTGCAGAGACTATGAATGCAGGCCATTCACACCACATGGACAAATATACCTGAACATTTTGAAGTACCACTTCACCAGCCCTGGTCCCATAACAGCCAGTTTGTTCTGGAAGTTATCCATCCCCTAAACCCCACAACATAACACGAACCCAGCGACAAATAACAATATATTTGCATAGCACTTTGCAATTCAGCATGTGTCTTCCCGTATATTGTCTTGGGATGCTTAAACAGCTCTTAAAATGGTAATACCAATATCGGCCTATAATTTACAGCACGCTTACGATATGCCATACGCTGTGACGGCTTTTAAAAGGGACTACCATTGAACCCACACAGAAGCCTTATGATGACACTATTACTCTCTCTACCCTATGGACGCGGAAGCTTACTCTGTGCCAAGCACAGTTTGCATTCCATCCTCACGCCCCTGGGAAGCAGACACTATTATTATCCTCATTCTACACAGGGGGCCCTGAGGCACAAAGAGGTTTGGTACGTGTCTTAGCTGGGCCACCAGCTACTGGCCAAGCTGAGATTCAAATCTAGGTGGCCTGACTCTCCAGAATCCACACAAAATCCAGATTCCAGGTCTACTGCCCCTACCTTCACTGTGTCTTCTGTAGCCCTTGACTTCAGTAGAGTGACCGAAACCATTCCTGTCTAACGGCACACGTGTCTCCTACCTTCGCCCATGGGTTTCTCAAGTTGGTTGCTTGGCCTTCTCCGCCCTCTCTCGTTCCCTCAATCTCCTCGGCCCCACACTACTGTCTTATAACTCCGTGCTTTTCACTTAGAAATGCACTTTCCCATCCATGTCATCTACCCTTTAAAGTTGAGCAGATGTGACTGTGCACGACTGGCAGTAGAGGAAGCTGGGGGGAGAGGAAGGGCACTTTGATAGTGGTGGACTCGGGACTAATCATAACGCCCTATGTTGGCATGGCGCTCGATACTCCACACGGCATGTTAATTCACGTTCATGTTATTTCTGTTCATTCCCATTCAAACATGAGAAAACGGGGGGTGAGGGGTTTTTCTCAAAGTCACAGAACAGGGGTCAGCATTGGCTCTAGATGCTGGTCCTGGGCCTCTCCACGGTATCTCAGTGCTCATGCAGCACACGGGACAGTGGGGTGACCCACTCAGGTACTTACAGCTCTGCCTTGGCCACAGGTAGACAGCACAGACTCTCCCTCCCTCCCTCCCTCCCTCCCTCCCTGTGTCCCTGGCTCAACTGTGGATCAGTCACCTGATACCTTGCCATGTCCCAAGCCCCTCACCCTTGATTACAGTTTACAGCTGAGTTGATGACCTCTGATGACCCCTGCCTGACTCCATTGAGAAGATTAAGAACATTAAGCAAAGGAGCTCATCAACCGTCCCCTGGGGCCAGCTCTCCTGATCACACATCTTCAGACTGTCCCTGCTCTCAAGCCCTTGACCACCTCCCCACCCCTCCCCAGGCACTCTGCATCCCATCCCCTCACAGCCCCATCCCCTCACACTCCAGAGAGCCCGTTTTCTCCCCCTCCAGAACCTGGGGCTTCTCAGCCTCAGCTGTCCAGTCTCCTGTGCCACCCTTCGGCCAAGCCAACACCCTCACTGCCCCCTTTCTTTCGCTTTCTCCCACCCAAGGGACTTTGCTTCTACTAGAATGTCTTTCTCCTCCTATCGCTCCATCACCTACCCAAGACTCCCCCAACTACATTCTTCCTCTATTTTTAATGTGACTTAACACACGTCCATGGCTTGATCTCGCACGTATTCACGTTGCTTGGCTGTGGGCTGGTCAGGGACGGTATGCATCTTATCTGCCCGCCCAGTCAGGAGCCCGTCGTCTACACGCCACACTCCCCCTGCGCAGGACTTGAATAACCAGCGCCCAGCAAAACCTGAGCACGATGTCCCAGGGTCGCAATTTCTGTCACGCCTATGAAATCCTGTTAATTTTGGATTTCTGGGCTAGGAAAATCAGGGGGAACGCCATCCTCTTCAGAGACATAGGGGAACTGGTGGTCTAGGAATGTTTACAGTCTTGGCACAAACTCCCCAGAGATAAATGAGGGGGCAATTGTGGGTGGGGGAGGAACTCGGGGTGGCTTTGAAAGCAAACTTAAAAGGAACACAGAACAGCCCAGCGGGGCTCTGGGAGCCCTCTGCAAAGGTTTTTTATTACGTTATTTTGGCTTTGAAATGGAACTGAAAACTTACTTTAGTCTGACAAGGCTAGGCCAGAGGAGGGATCTTCCTGAAATCCCGGGGAACAACTATCATCTTTCAAGACTTGGGGTACAGAGAGGGAGCCCTAAAGATACACGATGCCCTGCACTCACAACGTCCCCGATACAGGGAAAGCTGTGGACATGGGGAGAACGTCCGGGCATGTGCGGGAGGGAGACAGGAACATCGAGTCAATTAGCAGGATCGGACACCCCGATCCAGCAGCGTTCACCAGTCCCTCGACCCAGGGGATTTGAAGTGTAGGGCTTTTTTTTTTTTTTAATAGAAAAAGGGAAAAAAGTAAGAAGGACCATTTTGCATGCAAATGGGCCACAGCCAGAAGAGCCCATTAAAATGTAAAAACTCCACATTGCGCCCGACAAAACTGTGCAAACTGCTGTGTTTGCCAGAGAGGCAGCAATACAGCTCCCGACAAAGGAGCTGAGGAACAATGGCGGGCTGAATGGCCTCCGTCAGCAGGTCCCCTCGCGCGTTGCCATGGGGACCCCACCAGGGCTTACTGAAGGTATTTCCTGAGGAGAAAGGCAGCGCACACATGCCCAGGCAGCCCGGCTAATCCTGACAGGAAGCCACCGCCATTCAGCAGCCCAGGGGCTTGGGGCCGGAGTTTTGTTTTGTTTTTATTAAAAAAAAAAGATTTCAGTCTTTTGTGTATCCCACTTCATCACTGTAATTTAGTGCAGAACCACCTGCGCGGGCCAAAGCTGCAGCCCGGGTCCTGCGCCCACCCCATCACCCCCCAAGTGCAGCTTCCCAGCAGTTGGGCAGGAGAGGGCCCAGGCCTGCAGAACCCCACTCAGGAGGCCCCGACCGGAAGGACCCAGGGCCCCGAGAGTTTTGGGTAAGCCTTCAAACAGACGTTACGAGGGGTAACACAGCGTCAGAATGGAGCCTGCGGCCTAAGACCCTGTGCTGGGTTCTGCCTGAGGCCCCCTTCAGACCTTCAATACCACACCGTTTTCTCCCCTAGGTGTCCCCCACCTCTCCCTACCTCCCACTGTGGGGAGAGCACTCGCACAGGGGACAAGGACTGTAATTAAGTGATTAACAAAGGAATGTGCCCAGGAGTTGTTTTAAAAGAAATTTCCCTTCTTCCTCTCTCCTTAGCCAAAGCTCTCACCCTATTTACTGACAGACTGTGGATGGAGCCAGGGAAAAAAACCCCAATCCTCCACCCCCCTAAAAAAAAAAACCCTCTTCTATATCCGTTTCCCAGAAGGATTCCCAGGACACTTCCCTCCCCTTCTTCCCAAGGAGAAGTTACTCTGGGAAGAGGAAAGTTCACTGAAGATGGGCAGGAGGTGTAGAGCCTGTTGGCCCAGGAAAGGCAAAGGTAGGTAGATGCCCTACAGCTCGGGGAGGAGGGTCTGAGCTCACAGTTCCTAGAAGTTGGTGTCACCATTTCACATTTGGCACCAGGGGGATCCGGCCTTGGCAGATTCAGGGAACAGAGCCAACAAAACAGCTGGTGGTGGAGACAGCAACTCCTGTGTGACAACTGCCCCCCTAGGACACAGTTTAGGGAGAATGAACATTTCCTGAGCAAACTTGTATGCGGAAGGAGCCATCCTCAGTCGGAACAAAAAGGTGGCTCTACTCACTCAGCGTGCTTTGAACCCAGGTCTATGTGTTTGCGAAGCCCATGGGCCTGCATCTAGAGCTCCCCACAAAACATGTACTGAGCCTGGCATTTAGACAGAATCACGAAGAGGAAAACTGATGGTTTTGGGGGCCTTAAAACCGGACACCAGGGAGCTTCTAAGGCCACATTGGTGGGTCCTGTTTTGGGAAAAGCAGCTAGAGCGCATCTGTTCAACAATGGAAAACTCTCCCCAAAGAACTCCAAACCCAGTAACGACCACTTGAATAGGCTAAAATTTAGGGGATCTAGATGCTCAGGATGGGGCGGGGGGGACTTCTCCTGCCTTTACTAAAAATCAAGTCCTAAATTCAAATCAGAAGTACAACTGGCCACCAAGTGTTACAACACAGAAGTAAAGACACCTTCCTCTAAGTTGTAAGGGAAAAGCTGGACAACTAGCTGAGGGGGTGTGTGTGTGTGTAGGGGTCCCGCTGCTAGAAGGGGAGTGCAGACCCTCCCACCACTGGCCGAGAGCCCAGGCCTCCCAGCCATGTGTCTGCAGCTGCGACCTGTCATGCACTTCCTGGTCTGGGTTCTGTAATGGAAAGATCATTAAGCGTGGGGGAGGGAGGAGAGTGAGATGAATCAATGACGAAAAGGTAACCCTGCAGCTCCCACCGCACTGTGCTCTAACCTTAAAGTCCGGTCAGGTTCCTTAAGGAAAAGGAATGTATTGCCCTCCCCCACCCCCCCCCCCCTATGAGGGCCTCGCCCAGCAGAGCTGGTTTGGGGAAGGAAACACCACCAGCAGCTGGGCAGGAAAAAGTTGCTGCTCCTTAAACTTGCTGATGAATTATTAGAGGCCTCAGCTGTTTCAGAATTTGGCTTTTGACCCCCGCCCCCAACCCAAAATGGGTACTGGAGTGCACAATTCACCAGGGCTCTCGGCACCCTAAGGTGTCTGCCATCTCCCCTCCCTGTCTAATCCCATCAGTGCAATGGAGGGTCGGGTCAGAGAGCTCTGTGTAAGGAGGGTCTCTGCCCACTGCAGTGGGGAAGGGATTGGGCTCTGCGTAAAGTTGATTTTTTCTTTCCAATGTTAAAGAGATGCTCCTTATTTTGTACATTAAGAGAATACGGGCAGTAAACATCCTTTAAAAATGAAACGGTGTGGAATGGTGGTTGCCAGGGGCTGTGGAAGGGGAGAATGGGGAATTAGGGTGCAGAGCTTCGGATGGGAGGGTGAACAAGTTAGGAAGGTGGATGACAGCAATGGCTGCACAACGTGATGTGTTCGTGCCGCAGAGCTGTACTCTTAAAAATGGCGAAAGCGGTCACCCTGGCCAGTGTGGCTCAGTTGGTTGGTACGTCGTTCCATAACCAAAGGGCTGTGGGTTTGATTCCTGGTCAGGGCACATGCCTAGAATGCAGGTTCGATCCCCCTCCGGGTATGTAGAGGAGGCAACTTATTGCTGTTTCTCTCTCACAGCAATGCTTCTCTCTCTCCCTTCATCTCTCCCTTCCTTTCTTTCTACAGGCAAAGAAAAAATGTCCTCAGGTGAAGATAAAATTTTTTTAATGGTGAAAATGGTCAATTTTATGTTATATACTTTATCACAATAAAAATGGTATGGTAGTGGACAGGGTTGCTTTTTAAAAAAGGTTCTTACTTGGTAAAATAAGGTGTCAGCCCTATGTTGGTTCCTAAATATTGACTGGCCCGTGAAATCTAAAAATACGGGGCCACTGGCCTGTTCCACAGATTTGCAGAATGCAAGGACCTAGAGGATCCTTGACGTACCACGCATGCATTCTCTCTCTTTCACACCTCGAAGGTTGGACATTTAGTAGCCTGTGTTTTAAGAAATTAAAAGAACATGGTTTAGGGATCTTTCTACCTGAGATGGTATGGCTGTGTGGTAGACAGCAGGTAGAAGCAGCAGGACCAAAGGCTTGGGGGACAGTCGGGGCCAACATCTCCACTGGGGGCTCCTTTGCTCAGACAAACTGGGCGACCTTGAATAATTAGGATCTTGGGGGAGAGATACCTACTCTGAGTACAGTCAACATTCCAGATGTCCTAAGAGATGAGAATGACAGCGTGGTTTGAAATCCTTGTACGAACCACTTAGTCCCAAACTCTGCTTGAGCCACACGTGGTTATAACCAGCTGGGTGCAGCAGAAAGGGTATCTGAGTGGAAATCACTCAGATGACTGGCCGCACCACTAACCGTGTGGCCCTGGGCAAGTCACTTCCCCACTCAGGCCTGTTTCCTCAACTGTGAAATGGAAAGGCTGACTGACTTGACAAGCTCCAGCTCTAACTAACATTCTAAGTTTCGACTGGGCCTTTGGAGTTGAGCATGACTCGCTGGTATCCCCTCCTGCCCCCAAGTAGTGCAAGGCTTCTTCCGGTGTGAAGGAAGGCAGGCGGGGTCTCTGTTTTGGTCACAGAGCTCCAGACATCAGCGACCTTCAATAAATGTTTTTCATCATTCCTTCCCTCTGGCCCGTTCTCACCAGAAGAGGCCTCAGACGGAAGGATATAGAGGAGCCAACAGGCTGTGACTGGAGAACGCTGGGAGCCCAGTTATTCTAGAAGGATTTATTTCACCAAGAACCGGCAAGGCAATAAATTTTTTAAATGGATTGGGAGTCTGAGGGTAGCGAAGGGCAGACACAAAATAAATGCCGCTTCCAAATGTACCATTCAGGCAGTAATACAGTCTTGACTGCCCAAATAACATCAACAGAAGTTTTGAATGCTGAAGGGAGAACTTCATTCAGTAGTTAGTCTAGGAACCTGACTCTTCGAAGGTTCAAAAGCTAATTCCTAAAACCTAAGGAAAATAAGCCTTAATTCCAAATGTAAACTCAGAAGTTTGACAATAAATGAGCAGAGATTTCTGAATGCAACCAGGCTCTTTCTAATCGGCTGGAGAGTTGATGAGCATTCCACAGGTGGTGATAATTGCCTTCAAGCCCCAGCAAGGCAGGTAGAGCTGTCCAGAGGGTCTCCTACCTTCCAAGGAAGGCGTTTGACCGCCTTCCCCACTCCTCCATACCCCCAGGTAAACTGACTCAGCCCTCTTCCGCCTTTCCCATCTCTCTCCCTATTTTTTCTTTCTCCTCCTAGGCTCTCAGGCATTACACCTTCCTCTCCCCTCAAACCTCCCAGCCCAGGCGTTCAGAGCCGAAAGCACTGATATTGGATAGACCCGAGTCCGAACGCTAGCTTTACCATTTATTTGCTGTTTAACGTAGGCTTTGGTCTGAGCGACCTCTCTGAGTTAGTTTCCTAAACTGTTAAATGGAAATAACATCTTATACCTTATAGACAAATTTTTTTTGGAGGGGGGGCGGAGAATTAATTGATATGAGAGATTATCCAAGTGTGGTTCCTAGATGGGCAGCAGACACATCCTCTGGGACCTTGTAAGAATCGCCAAGCTTGGGGCCCAGAGCTCTGGGAGGGAACGCGGTGGCCAGTTTTAACACGCCGGTCTGCTGATGGCCTGGTGCGTCCGTGCAGTGAAAACCCGAGAACCACCGCATTAGACGGTATGGGCTCGTCTGTGGTAGCAATGACTAGTTATCACCTATTTTCCTTACCTTCCTATTGAAAGGGATTATATGTCTATTTTCTCCGTTTTAAAACTAGAAAGTTTAGGTACTTTTTAAAAGGGAAAATGAATGATCACTTAGCTGTGTGTTCATGCGTGCACTCATTTATTCCGAAAGGTTTAAACCTCTGCTTTCATGGTTTATGTCTACATACATAGGCATACATACACGATCAAAGCCCACAGATGATGGTCAATGTGTCCTTTCACTTTAGGAAAGCGGCGCTCTCCCTTGTCTTCAGATGTTCTCATAACCTGGCTTTAAGTCCTTATTTGATGTAGTCTTTGGATGACACTACGTAAATGAGTCACCTATTATATTTGTGCATGTCTTGTAAGAGTAACACTGGCCAGGGCTGGGACTAAACCATGGTGAGGCTAGGGGTAGGGATGGCATTTGTCCTGGGCCTCCCATTCAAGAGACGTCCCCAAGACTCTTGATGTCCCCCTGCCCCCACCGAAGATTACACAGGTAGTTATGAAAAGAAATGGAGGAGACATTTACCAACTTTCAATAAATCTGTGTTTTATTTCTAGGGCAAACTTTAGATAGTATACCACAAATTATTATGTATTTCTGTTCTTCTTTTATTTTATGTATTTATTTTTAGAGAGAGGGGAAAGGAGGGGGATACAGAGGGAGAGAAACATCAATGTGTAGTTGCCTCTCGCGCGCCCCCAACTGGGGGCCTGCCCCAAACCCAGACATGTGCCCTGACTGAGAATCAAACCAGCGACCCTTTGGTTTGCAGGCTGGTACTCAATCCACTGAGCCACACCAGCCAGGGCAATGTATTTCTTAAATCCTGTAATTATCTGTGACTAGCCCAACTTCGCTGTAATATAATTTTTTAAAACATTAATTTTGTTAAATGTAAACACTAATAAAAACAAAATTTTAGGACCCTGTCCCCCACCTTTTGCATTTCTTTCTGTTTTCAAAATATATATACTAGTGGCCTGAAAACAATGTTCACGGCGCTGACTCTCTGAACCTCTATCCATCAGACATGTGGGACCACAGCCATTTTAGAGGCAATCTAGGTGGTCTCTGTATCCTGGCAATCCCACCAAATTCTAGAATAAGTGTGACCTGCCAAGAAAACTCAGGTGTACCATCTGACACTTTGGAGACTTCCGATCCTAGACCTTCTCCCTGTAAGAGGTCTTGACTACAGAGGAAACAGTAGCATAAATGGGGCTTTTGTTCAA
>PVJD01009437.1:0-62683 GCA_004026545.1 Mormoops blainvillei
AAAAAAAGATTAATACACTGGTGAAATCTAGATCTCTGATCTCCCAGCTTTCAGTCCACTCCTTCAAGAAACAAAATATTTAAACTAGGAGGGATTTTAAAAATCATTTAATACAATCTCTTCACTTGAGTAAACAGCCCAATGGGAATATTTTTATATTTTAACATACCGTGACATCACTTCTACTTAAGTGATGCTTATTCTCCAGTGAAAAATGCTACAATCCTGTAACCAAGAATTAATAAAAACCTGAGGTTACAGGAGCAAAAGGCCCTTCGCCACATGGTCTGTGGTGTCACACTAGACCAGACACAAGAGAAAAGTCCCGCTCAACAGTGAGTACTCACAGGGTCGGTGAGCATGGTTCTCAGGTGAGATGATAGGGCAAGCACCGCTAAGCAGTTAAAAATGACTCCGTTGACCACAGAGTACCAGAAGTCTTTGGAAGGCAGCAGCATGACAAACGTCACCACAAAGTCTGCATAGACGACCAGAAGCCACGTCATGACGGCGCAGATCATGCCGCAGCCATCGTGGATGAACCAGACCCTGTCTGCCACGTCAGCCTCAGATGAAGAGGAGGACGAAGAGTCATAATTGTCATTTTCAGTCAGGAGTGGATGGTGTTCGACATCACGGAGCCGGTGTCCTGATGACGGCATGATTTCCCGATGCACCCTAGAGGGGGATTGGACAAAGAGCTGATGAGGGTCTGGGGAACCCACACAGGGCTAGCCACAGCCATAGATGGACAAAGATAATGAAAAGAACAGGCCAGGTGCAAAATCACAGCACCCAAGTTCCCAAGCCAGGGCTGCCGTTCACTGTCCGTGCCAACAGCCCTGTGCAACTTGATCGGTCTGTGCCAAGGTGCACAGCTGACCTTACAGCTCTTGCACAGACAGGACCTCCCACAGGATGGAAGGGTGATGAATACATGACTATTTCTCTACTCATTCTCTACTGGCCTACTAAACACTCAGCTCGTAGTGCTTACCTGCGCCTTCTCAATGTGACTCTCAGTTTACTTCCATTTCTCCCTTGTTTTAGCTCTAATGACACAGATCGTGATCGTGTTTTGGAGGTAGGCTCCTATTTTTATCTCTATCTCCTTCAACTCTATACTGTTTCTGGACTGCCCCTGCTCTCTATTTTCATCTTTTAAAGTTTTCTTCACTTATTAATCCATTCTTTTGAAACCTTCCCTATATTTCCTACAGTCCCTGATACGTGAGAACATACAGGGTCCAACAACACAGAACAGGAACTTGCACATTTCCTAAAAACTTGTTTTGTTGCTTCTTTAAACACAGGACCTCCTCTCACCAGTGTTTGACAGAAGAGCAGCGATACTCATGAAAAAGATAAGGGACATAACGAGTCAGAGTTCACTTGGCCTCAGTGTTCATACAAGGGGCAGAAAAAAACACTGGTGGCCTTTTATCAAGTGACCCAGTGCTTCCTCAGCACAGGCGCCGGAGCGAGGAGGGCGAATGCTCTTGGAGTCAGCTCTGCTCCAAGTGATAACCAGAGGTCTTTCCAATACAGGTGTTCCGCTGGCTGGTTGGCTGGTTTGCTTTTTACCTTAAATGCGACTGGAGCATAGTAATTAGGAAAATATTTAATGAATGAATGAACTTGCAGGTGAGAGTCATTCTGCAAATATTTTGCAGAATTCCCACTTGATATAAAAATATTGACTGGTTCAAGAGAGAAATAAAATTGTTCCCTGTGGTCAGTAAAATAACCCTGCTCTTAGATATAAACAGCTTGAAAAATTTTTAAGTGAAAGGGAAGAAACTAAAGATGAGAGCTGGGCAGACCTCAGCCAGCCATCCTTGCATCAGATGACATTTACCGAACCCAGCGTCACCCAGCCTTGCCTGCCCGCCTTCCCCTGCAGACACCACTGCTGAGTCCATCCCACACACCCTGGAGGGCCCAGTATTTCTCTCTTCCAAGCAAGTTATCCCAAAGATAGTTCTTCCCCTGAGGAGCACTCTGAAAGGGGTCTCTGAGTATCGGCCATGCCCATACCACTGTAAAGCCTGATTTTGTCAGAGGGCCAACACAGTATCTGGAAGCTTCTCTATCTCCCTTGAACTCTCAGGGCCTGCTCGTCAGTTCCACTTGCAGTGTATTTACCGCTTTCTACCAGGAGAGCCTCTGTGTCTCCCTCCCTGACTGTCAGCCCCCCTACATGGAGGGTCTGGGTGCTCTCCCCCCACATGCTCCCTTTCAGAGCCTGCGTGCTGTTGGCGTTTGTTTATAGGCAGATGCAACAAGGAAGTGGTACCTCTCTCAGATGCGAGTAGTTTCCTAGTGATTTCCATAAAAGTTCCTTAGTGAACCAATAACTGTACTTCAAGACCTTAAGCTGAAAAATTCCTCCGACCAGAATCCCTTTGCTTTACGGTGACACTTCAAGCAGAACACTTCCTGTGAGAAACACAGCTTGCTTGCTGGGCAGTTAGCTAACGTGCTGTATGGCCACATGCCCAGGGACCGACTAGCCTTTTGTCAGAGCACAACGTTTGTGCAGCCTGAGTTCTATCCAGAAATCAGGACCCTGAATGGCTTCTAAAGGCACACACGCTGAAAGGCTGAGCCAGTTCGGCTTCACCTTCCAGCTGAGGTGCTGGTGAGAAGTGCCAGTGAGCGCGGGACACACGCAGCCCGGCGGTGGTAGGCCGGTGCTGGGTGCAGACGGCAGGAAGGGCAACCACAAAGACACCGAACCCGGCATGGCGGGGCTTCCTAGAAGGGAGCGGCAGGAGGTTGGTGCACTATGCCTGCGTACATTAGAGCCAAATTCGTTAAATCCACTAGAAGGCAAGGGGGAAACAATCTGATACCCAGAAGTGACCTTGTTTTCAAGAAGGTAATCGATGGACATGGCAAGGTCAGGCCGGGTACATTTAGCTATCTGTCATAAACTGCATGGGCATTCCGCTGAGTCACTGTACTCACACTTCATTAAAGCAACAGGAAGGGAGGGGAGGAAATGAAGAAACAATTCCTTAACATTGAACTAATCTAAAAATACTGGGAACATGAGGGCAATGGTTTAGTGATTTGAGATGCAAAACTCAAATGTGCACTCGTTACGGTAAGGCTGCAATCTTACTCTACACCAAATGCCAAAATCGCTATGGATTTAATACTCTTCAAGATCATTTCTGGGGGAAACCTGGAAGCACTATGCGCTGACCAACGGTCCAGCAGATGTCGTCATCACTTTCCTACTCTATGGCCGACTTAATGGGATTCTGTCTACACTCCTGAACCTAAGCTGGTTGTCCCACGTTAAATAAAGCCGGTGTCCCAGGGCACGAATGCCACACTGCAGACCCCCATCACTTACAGGGACAGCCATACAACCACAAACTCCCACTATATTTACACAGAACATTCACCTCATCTTCTAATACTTGCTAATAACTTACCAGTTCACTTCCTGCATGCCCCTCCACCCCCACCCTTAAGATATACTCCCCTTCTGGGACATGTGGCAAGCAAACCATGACAATAGGTGGAGAGAAATACTTCCTTAGTGCCATTAACTTTTGTACGGCCCACACTGCCTTTTCAATAGTATGCCACTAGTGTCGGCTGTCAGAAAGGAAACAGTGATTATATACCTAAATAAAGAACCACATTCTTACCTCACAAATTACTTTGAAACATTACTTGAACATTTTGTGCCTTTTTTTCAGGATCTGAAGGTACATACTGGCCTATGTGATAGGATCTGAAAGATAATAAAACTTGATTAGAAAAGTTACTTGTTTTATGACAGGAGAGCATATAATATTTCTTAAGAGTATGACTAATTTCTGGAGCATATATAACCAACATAACATTCTACACATGAAGTTCTGTTACTGAGAACTCTCCTCACCTATGAATCATTACTCCTTTAAGTTTTTACTACGAAGTAAATTGACTGACAATCCTGAAAACTAAGTATTTAAAGTCTGTCCATTTTACCCTCCTGCTATTTCAGCCACAGTGTTGAACACAAATCTCGAAGCTGAGAAAGATCTCTAAGGATAATCCAGACCAAATCTGACTGCCCTGCTTCGCAACAGTGAACATTTGTTTCACTAGCCACAGTGCAGGAATTAGCGAAAAGCGGGACAGAGTGGGACCAAGAGGTAAGCAGTGCTGGATGGGAGGAGCATGTCCTGTGAAGGAACAAAGTGCATGTGTGCGAGGGCTCCCTGGCAAGCGGGCGCGCAGACGCGGGCTCTCTGAAGCACTCACCTAGCCCGAGAGAAAGGGCCTAAAGGTACAAGATGCGGGGGATCCCAGCAAGGAAGTCAGATTCACTGCCACATCTCCCTAAGATGAGGACCATCAGGGGACACCCTACCATGGCTCCAAGTGCTTGGCCCACTTCACTCTTAATATAAACAAACAGCACACAGTCACGTGTTTTGAGGAAAGCCCAAAACAGTTCTCATGAAAGAGTGAGCCCCAAAAAGAAATGGGGGAGGGGGAAAAATTCAGAGCAGGCATGACACGCAGAGAAAAAAACCTTAAGAATAAGAAATTGTATCTGTGAAACAAAAAGAGGAACATTATAAGGACTGCCTAGTTACTGAACAATAAAAATATGAGGGTAGAATTTTGAAATCTTAAAAATAGGACTGGTTGAGAGAAAGGGGAAATCTCTGAGAAAGGAGAACAAAAGGACAAAGAGAAAGACCTCGGGGAAAAAAATCAGAGGAGAGGACCAGTCCAGGAGGTCCGTCTTCCAGACTGCAGGAGGCCTGGCAGAGGCAGCCGCCAAACACACTGCTTTCTGTGGCTCAGCTCGGCTTCCATCCTGCGGCCTGGCCCGTGCGCCTTACAGCCTGTCCACTCTGTTCTTATCCGGTATCCTTGCAATGTTAGTTTTCTGCTTAAGCAAACCCTCAGTTGGTGTCTGTTTTCTTTTCTTCTTTATTTTTTGGATGTTTTCTTTTTTAAATTAAATTTATTGGGGTACCACTTGTTAATAATCATATAAGTTTCAAGCATACAGTTCTGTAAAAAATCACCTGCATGTTGCACTGTGTGCTCACAACCCAAAGTCTAGTCTCCTGTCACCACGTATTTGACCACCTTTACCCTCTTCATCCCCACCCCCCATCTAGTAACCACCATACTATTGTCTGTGTCTGAGTTCATTTGGTTTGTTTGTTGCTTTTTCTTTTATATCCCACATATGAGTGAAATCATATGGTTCTTGTCCTCCTCTGTCTGGCTTATTTCACTTAGAATATTTTCACAATCCATCCATGTTGTCACAAATGGTATTTCATCTTTTTACGGCTGAGTGGTGTTCCTTTGTATAGATGTACTGCATCTTCTTTATCTAATCATCTGTCAAAGGCCACTTGGCTTGTTTTTCTGTCTTGGGTATTGTGAATATGACAGGGGTATATATATTATTACAAGTAAGTGTTTTCACATTTTGGGGGTAGACACCTAGCAAGAGGATTGCTGGGTCATATGGTAGTTCAATTCAATTTCTTGCAAAAACTTCACACTGTTTTCCATAGTGGCTGCGTTCCCACCAGCAGTGTACGACGGCTCCCTTTTCTTCACATCCTCTCCAACACTTGTTATGACTTGTCTTACTGACAACAGCTGTTCTAGTAGGTGTGAGGTGGTATCTCACAGTGGTTTTGATTTGCATTTCCCTTACTGCTGGTGACGTTGAGCATCTTTCCATGTATCTGTTGACCATCTCTATGTCTTCTTGGGAAAAGTGTCTCTTTTGGTCCTCTGTCCATTTTCTAACTGGAAACAATCCAATTAAAATATGGTGTCCATTTTCTGAAAACAAGGTGCCCGACTTGGACAGAAGGAGGCTGGTATGGAAGAAGGTGCAGGGATAGGCGTCTGGGGAGATTAAGAGGCATGGTGGGTAGGTTACCCTAGTCTCTGCTACCAAACGGATCTGCGTTCCTCCCAGTAACCCAGAGGCTGCCCAGTGTTTCCTGTCTCAGGTCTGCCGCCCCACCACGGCTTGGGCCAGGCTCTGCTGTCAGCCTCCCCTGCCCACTCCGGCCTCCGCCAGTCTCCTCAGGACTCAATTCCCCCTCTGCACTTATCTGGACAACCTCCTGTCCCGCCCTCAACACCACCCTAACATATTTCCGGCTCTGAGTCCCTTCTGAACTTGTTAATAACAAATGTGGCCATAAATGCCAAGCTGCTTAAACTAACAGAAGTGACTTTTTAAATATGGCATTTACATATAGTACCTTTATTAAAATATCTAGGCAATAACCAACAACTTTAAATGTATTCAGGAGTCAAGATCCGTCTTAGATTTACTTTTAACTGTATTTTCGATTAAGTTTCTTAATCTCTTCCCCTCACTTTTTTCCTTGGCTATAAACAAAATGTGTATTTCTTATAAACAAACTGAAAACAAGGAAGTGAACAAAAGATACCAGTATTCTTTGGTGATCAGTTACTACAAAAAAGAATTAAGTTACAAACACTTCACTAATGCAATGAAAAGAAAGGCTACCCTTCGAGGCTGGTATTCATGTTTATATTAAAATGCTGTTAAAATCCATCACTGTTTTACTATTCATACACCCACTGATGACCTATATAAAACACAGAAATAAGCAAATCTCTGCTTCAGGCACAGAAGCACATGAGAAGCAAACGCCAGCTGTGAGAGATCCATTTAATACAAACATGGGGGGCAGGGGCCCTCCAAGCACATCCTCTATACAAGCCCCGGCCCCCTGCGCAACCACAGGCAGCAGAGGTGGGAGTCCGCCGTGTAAATAATGTGCTAAGTGTTATCCCCAAATCAGGAGCAAAGTGTGATGAAGGGGAGAGATGACAAAGGCTAATTCTGTCTGCAGGAAGCAGAGAAAGTGTCAGTAAAGAAGGCAGCATGGTGGGTACTGATGGGCGAGCAAGATAAAGGCAGGAGGAGAGAATAGTGAGAAAAGGCACAGAGGGGGAAAGGAGGGTGGGGGAGAGGGAGAGGAGATGTGACCCAAGGACAGGCTGAGGTCCAAAGCAAGGCACTCTGAACGCCAGGCTAAGGAGTCTGGCTTGTGCACTTCATTCTGCTGTTAATCGGGGGCACCAGAATTCAGGTAAACAGACAGATGTTTTAAAAAGATACCTGGCAGCGAAAGTGGGACTAGGATGGAAGGAGAAAGACCAGGCAGCCAGGGGGCTGCTGCTGTGACCCAGGGCAGACATGATGGAGGCCAGGGCCAAGAGGGGAGTGGGGAGGGGCCCGAAGACGGCTGGCTGACAGAGTCCCAGCAAGAAAAAGCATAGCAACCAAGAGATGGAACCCAAGAGAGGCGACACATCATAGAAAATAAAGGGACTCGGAGGCATTACTGCCCTGGCTGAGCCGCTCGTGGAACATGGGAGCTACAGACTCAAGGAGAGAGTGGGGCTCAATGAAGTTGAGGTGCCTGCAGAATAAACTAGCAGAGCTGACCAGCAGCCAGTTAATGTCTCATCTCCTCCAGCCCCAACCTAGAGACTAGTAATGACAGACGCCGGCACAGAGGAACAGGTGAGGAGGGAACAGATGCACTCACCCCAGAGGCCCCAGAAGTGTGAGGCTGGAACCCTGGGGGACACAGGCGCGAAAGGGGAGGGGGAGGTAAAAAGAACCAGGAATGGAGGCCAGGGAGGGCGTTAGAGGCAGGAGGGGAGGTGGGAGCAGTCCACACACCCAAGGGGGCTCCAAGGGCGGCCAAGCGGATTCAGTTTCAGTGCCAAGAGCTTGGAGATGGGGTGGTGAGATTATTAAAGAAGCAATTTTTTAAAAATGTGATTAAATGAAGGACATAGGTAGCTAGAAAGAAAAGTGGAAGAAAAATTTTTTTTCAATTTCCTCTCTTGTGTATGATCTCACCTAAAGCTACAATGAACTTAAAGAAATACTTGGTCTCTTCATTTTACAGATGAGCCACCATGGACCCACAGGATGTAAGTCCCCATCCAAAGTCATGGTTAGTCCCTGAGACTCCACGAGAGTCCCACCCTGCAGCATCTTGTTCTGATCATACCATACTTTTAAAAAGCCCAGGACAGGCCCAGAGGCAACCGAATGTAAAGAAAATGAAGAGTATATACCTAGGTAAGCCATTAGGTTGCTACACTAAGAGAATATAAGCTAAGCGGTCCAGCCATGCTTGTTCCTGTTTCTTTTCTTTCTAATTTTGTTATGTGACTTTTCCTGCAACTACAGAAACAATATGAGCTTTTTTCTGTTTTTAAAGAATGAGGGTCCAAGTGTGCAGACTCAGGGAGGTGACAGCTGACAGAGCAGAATGGCCCTTCTTCCTTGGACTGAAGGAAGGGGAGGGGGCCTACAGACAAGATGGACTGAAATTGAAGAGGGTCACACCCCATAACACTCTTTCGGAGCACGGAGTAAGGAGGTGGGGCTGCGAGTATTCAAAGTGGAGGGTAGCTCAGGAAGAGCTACCGAGACTGGGAAAAGGAGGACAGGGAGAGGCAGATGGGTGCGGGCAGCCTAAAAAGGACTGAAACAGACACTGGGTGCAGACAGTGCAGATAACGTCCAGTTTTTAATAAGGGGATGAGACTGGCTAGCTCTTTCACCCAGAAGTCTGGCCCAGCACTACAAAGGCTTATGCGGGGTTGGAGGTTAACAAAGATGATGACAGGAAACCAGGGTATCGAAGACAGGACTCGGGCTGGAATGATTAACCGCAGAGTGCAGGATGAAGGGTGACGCCTGATAAACCAGGGGACAGAAAACCTCAAGGATCTAGAAGTCCTCGTGAGACTGAGAACTGGACTTGGAGAAAGTGACAAGGTAGCCAGGGACTTCAACTGAGGCTGAATCAGCAGGGGGACTTACAAGAATTCAGAGGCAGTACCATTCGGGATAATGATAATATCTCAAATGTGGCCATGCAAACAGGTTGATTCAGAGAAGGGAAGTGAAAGGAGAATGTCAAACACTTCTGTCCCAGGTATGCTGCCAACCTGAATGATTAGTGAACCAGGGTGGGGCCTGAGTTAGAGTGGGTTATACTAAACAGAGCACCAGAATCCTCACTGAATCTGGTACGAGAATGGAGCGCTCTGATAATCTACTAGTGTATTTACTGCATTATGTTCTTAAATGTTCTTTCCATCAATTTACAATCATGAAAGATTTAACTTGGGCTTTCATACCCTACGAATAATGTATGCCACATGAAACCACTATTTTCTCCTCAAATTACTGAAGAACCAAATATTAACCTTTGAAGAAAAAGCCCAACAGAATAGTAAGCTAACTAAAGCTGAGTCTCATTATCCTTACTGTGATCAGTAAATGTACTTAACCTTTCTAGAAAGGTCTTTTACACTAAAGTACTTAATCGCTCCAAAGAAGCACTCGGATACTGCGTATCGAAAAGATGGCGAGCTGGGAAACACTCCAACCAAAGCCATGGGACCAGGAGAGGAAAGATGGTCTCATGAATGGGGGTGGGGTGGGGCAGAGACAACACAAGGGAGTTTTTCTCCCTTCCCACCAGCCACACTTCAGTCTCTTACCCGGTCCTCCTCCTGCAGAGACACCCAAATGTTAGGAGTGCTCATGCTCAGTCCTGGGGTTCCCCCTCTAAATGAAGGGTCTCCCTGGATCTCAGCCCCGTGCAGTTAAAATCCGTAGATCCAGGAACCTCCAAACTGATAACGCATCACTGAGTATTCCCAGCTGGCTCCTCAACAACGCCACCGCAGGAGGGTCACAGCAGGAACGCGCCCCCACACAGCAAACTGTCATGACCCTACTCTTTCCATCTCTTTTTCTTTTGAAATTTTTACTTGGCGATTTGAGAGACAGAGAGAGTTCTGTTGCTCGACTCATTCACTCATTGGTCAATTCCTGCATGCACCCCGGTCAGGGACTGAACCCAAAACCGTGGACATCAGGATGCTCCAACCAACTGAGCTACCCATCTAGGGCTCTTATATCTTAATAAAAGGTACCGCCATCGAGTCGCCAAGGTCAAAACATAAGACTCACCTTCATTTAACTCTTTCCCCCACCTCCACATCTAACCCATCAGCAAGTCCTGTGGGCTCTAGTTCCAAAACCCACCCCAATCTGACCCTCTCTTCCGGGCACATGAGCCCTCAACTCAGGCTCCCAGCCACTGCTGCTTCTACACTCACTGCCTCTACTCACCCAACCATCCGTTCCCCATTCATCACCCAGAGTATGTTTTACAGTCAGAAATCAGGTGGAGTTAGTCCCTCACTTAAAACCATCCTATGACTGCCTCTGCAGTTAGAACACAAACCAAAGGCCTCCCTGGGACCTATAAAATCCTACCCATTCAGTTGCCCGCTGACCTCACCTCTTACCCCGCCCCCTTTGATGGCAGTCTTGTTTCCTTTGTCAGACACCTTGAAAGAATATTCCTCATAATATCCCAGCACACCCCTAGCCCATTACACATGCTGCAAATACTTGCTGAGTGAATGAGTGAGAGAGTCAGGACGCACGCCTGAGGGAGACAAGAAAAAGTAGAAATGAAGCCCACAGGAACATGAACGGAATATGAAAGAGGATCAAAGTGGGAGATCCAGCATAGGGCGGTGGGGCCACAGGTCAGGCGCCTTGGACAGAAGGAGGAGGAGAGAAATGTGGAAGGGTTAACGGGAGAGAGGAAGGGGAGGAAGAGAAAAGCCCACCCCAGAGGGGGTTTTCTGGGGGAGCCTCAGTCTGAAGTGTGTCACCTGGGGCACACACATGAAGCGGTGTCAAAGGCATGTGCACACACACCAAAGGTTTCACTTTGGTCCCTGTACCAGACCACAGCCTGGCTCTGAATGTCAAATGGAGCAGTGATTTTTAAAAATCCCAACACAGTAAGTAAACCTTGAAGAATTCTAAATCCACAAATAAAAAGAGCCCCAGAATTCCAAACTTCTTTATATGTCCTGCCTCAGAGAATAACTGAACCTGAATGAGGTTGACGAATCCCTGCCCCCTCCCATGGTTCCCTATACAGGGCTTCCTCGTTTAATGTGAAGTGAATTTTTATAACATCAGACTCACCCAAATCCAAAACACTATGAACACCTGACATGCTAATAGTAGATTTAGCTCTCAGTTGCAAGTTAATGACAATGTAAAATATTAGGAGCTGAAAGGAAAGGCCAATTACTGAGCATTTGTGGGTCAGGAGCTTTATACACAGGATCACAGTAACTCCTCCCACTACCCTAAAAGCCCGACGCTATAAATGGCCTGTTAGGGATGAGGAAGTTGAGACTCAGAGCTGAAGTAACTTGCCGAAGTTCACAGCCAGTAAACGATGGGTGAAGTCAGGACTGTTTTCACTCCAAAGCCCATGTTCTTCCATTAAAATACACCGCCCCCTTCCAAACACTTGGTTTGAGAAAATGCATTCTGTAATGAATAAACTGAATCTGGGAACTACAGAACTCTAAGAATTCAAAACATTTCAGCAAAGAAATGATGCTGTAGAAGCCCGTCTCAAGGGAAACTGGAAGCTTCTCTATTCCGACTGCCCCTAATTACTGGGTGCTGCAAATGAGCTGCATCCTTTCCCAGAAAGAACCAAACCGCCAGCTTAACAAAGAGGTGGCCTCTCCTTCCACTTATTGACAACACTCCTCACACAACCGGTATTTATTAGGCACCTTTTAACCTCTAGGCACACAACTCCTCCTCCCTCATTCCTACATGCTGATGCCACTTCCCACTGACAGCTCCTACTCCTTCCCAGCTCGCCTTTTCCACACCCCAAGTTCAGGCCCCCTCACCTCTGGCCTGCGCATCTGCAGAATCCTAACCTCAGAGGGTTTCCAGGTTCCAGCCACCACCTATGTGTCTACAGGAGTTACCATCAAAATCACAGAGTGGGTTACAAAACCAATCTGGCCCCAAACCTTGGGACCATGGCATTCAAGGCTCCACTGAATCTGCTCTCCCCACCTTTTCGCAGGCTCGGTTCTTGCCACTGCCGTCCACACAGCGCTCAGGCTGAATGTCCGCACCATGTGCCCTTTCACAGCTCTGCTGCTGCTCCTGCTGTTTCCTCCAATGAGAAGACTCCCACTCGCTGCCGAGCCAAATTATTCATTAATCTAACACGTACCAAGCACCCACTACATGCAAGGCACTGAAAGATAACACAAGTGTTTTCAAAACTATAAGGTGCTGTACTAATATAAGGAATTATCTTGGCCCCATAAGGAGTCTGGATTTTATAAGACAATTAACAGGACTCTACTGAAGGTTTTTCAAGAATGGAATGAAGTATAAGCAAGGCTATGATGAGCAAGACAAGAATATGTGTGTTGAAAGAGGCAAAGAAGTTAGTGAAAGGAGAAAATCAAAGAGGCAAGTGAGAGTAAATGACTAAATGTTTGTCCCATAACAGGCAGACCAAAGGACAGATACAGGTTGACCCTGGGAAAGTGGGATTATCTCTTCCTCAGACGCAAGGGTAAGAAAAAGACTGATGGATATTCAGAGATATTTTACCTAGAAAGGAATCAAGGTTGAGAGAACTCTCCCAGTGGCCTTTGTCTTCTCCATAATCTAGAAGGGAGAATCATTTGTCAATGGTAAAGCCATAAAAAAAAAAAAAAAAAGTGTATTTTTAAGGAAGTAAATTGTGCAGTAAAAAATTTAACCTTGCCCAAAAGGGGGTCTGGCCTTTGTCCTCAGCTGACAATGTGGTTTTCAGTGGGGGCTGGCTACACAAGAAAGGCTAATAATTCAATTTAGGGTGGGGCTTTAGCTCATATAGTATCAGTTGGCCTGGAAACTGAAATTAACCACATGAGCAACCAATCAATCACAGATGGAACCCCAATGAAGACTCTGAATACCAAGGCCCAGCAGAGCTTCCCTGGCTGGCAACACCCTGTGCATACTGCCTTTTCTCAATGCCAGGAAAGCAACCTGTTCTGACTCCATGGGGAGAGGACCAACAGAAGCCTCACCTCTATTCATTTCCTGGACTCCATCCTATAAGCCTCTCACCATGGCTGATTTTAGTCCGTATTCTTTCCCTGTAATAACAGCTTTGAGTGAGTTCTGTAAGTCCTTCTAGCTAATAATCAAACATATACCCAAAAAGTTGCTTCAGGAAAATTATCCTGTAGAGCTGTTCAGCACAGGCTGGAGCAGGGAAGTTCTGGAATCATTAGGAAAACTACTTCTCAATTTATCCCAAACATTAACTTTGTATGTGAACTTATTTCTAGTCCCATTTCCTCAAATTAACAAAGATTATATTATTTACATCACTGAAGAGTCCAAGCCTGCAGTTAACAGTTTAGAATGTAAACATATGTCCATACTTTTGACTAAATCAAGACTGTTTTTACATAAAGTTCCAGCCATTCTATTCATGCTAATACAATCACGCGCCATAGAACAACATTTCAGTTAACAACCAACTGCCTGCAGGACGGTCGTCTCATGAGATTATGATGGAGCTGCAGAAGTCCTACTGCCTAGTAATGTCACAGCGCAACATGTTTCTCACGTCTGTGGTGGTGCTGGTGTAAACAAACCTACTGGGCTGCCAGCCGTGTAAATGCACTGCACGTACAAATACGCACAGTATATAACACTTGATTAATGATAATAAATAAGTTTACTGCACTATACTTTTTATCGTTAGAGTGCCCCTTCTACTTATCAAACAGCACGTCATGTTACACTGACAGCAGCCTCACACATCTTGTTTACTGCCTCTTGGTTGCATTATTTTCTCCTGTGCTGGCTTCGGCCAGGTGTGCAGCCTGGGAGCAACAGTCTACGCCATACGACAGCAGCGTTGTCCACTGTCTAGGTTTGCGTGAGCACACGCTACGATGTCCATGCACAGCGTGATCGCCAAATGATGTGCATCTCAGACTGTATCCCCATTATTAACTGGTACATAACCACTAGAAGAGGATTTCTAGAAGAAGACTCTTGCTTTTATAGTGCACTGATTAGCATGGTTGTAAAGTTCCAATCCACTCGCTGTAATCAGAGGCAGGCTCTGAGTCACTGGTAAAAGAATACTTCTGTATACATTTTACCCATTTTGCCTTCATATGACACGTCTGCAGAGTTCCAATTGCTGTTTTACGAATTCTTTAGGAAATTACATTTTCAGATGGTCTTGTTCTCCTCCGCCTCTTCACTGAAAATTCAATATAAGCCCCGGCCCGTGTGGCTCAGTTGGTTGGAGCATCGTCCCACAGACCCAAAGGTTGTGGGTCAAGTCCTGGTCATCTAACCCAGGTTGCAGGTCAGGACAGGGGCATGTATGAGAAGGCAACCGATCAATGTTTCTCTCGCTCCCAAGCGCTCTCTCACTCTCCACACCCCCCCCCCTCCTCTCTAACAGCAATGAAAAAATGTCCTTGGGCGAGGACTTAAAAAAAAAGTCAATGTACACCTGCCAGTCTAACTCAAAAAAGTATACAATGCAAATAACCTCAATAAATCTAACCCTTCTATTTTCCAGAATATTCAAGAAATACAATTTATCACTTGTGTTCCATTTCATTTTTCAAATATCCCAACAGCTGGTCCCTTTAACCAACTTGTAACTTTCCAATAAACAAACATAACAAAGTACTTTTTAAAAGGTGACTTTAGCTCTGACCTATGTGGCTCAGTTGGTTGGGTGTCATCCCACAAAAAGAAAGATCGCCAGTTTGATTACCAGTTAGGGCATGTGCCTAGGTTGCTGGTTCGATCCCTGGTTGGGGCATGTAGGAGAGAAAAACAATCAATGTTTCTCAGATCAGTGTTTCTCTCCCTTTCTCCCTCCCTTCCTCTCTCTCTCTGAAACACAATAAATAAATATTTAAAAGGTGACTTTAGATAAGTTGTAAAACAATACCAAAAAATTAAATTTGTCATCTGTGAGGCGAAGAGTTTAGGAAGAAAAATATATTGAACTAGATTTCTAGGCCACCTGAGACAAGTAAGAGTAAAACAGACCAGTATATGTGCATTAAGTACACACTCTAAGCAGAATGCAAATATAACAGTGTAGCATTGGTTTGGAAAGCACTGTACACAACCTGGACAGCAAAAGAAGCTACAAGGTAGCTATATCAACAGTTCTTACACTCCAATTTAACTACCATAATAAACTGGTTGCTCTTAAACGAATAAAGTGTGTCCATCCAAGAGAAAAAGAGACTTAGTTCCAGCAGCAACGACTCCTCGAGAAAGATGAGTCTTTGCTGCACTAAGAAAAGGTGCAGACATTGCCCTAAGGGCTGACCTGATTGTCCCAGATTCCTTGTCAGGAACCATCCACCCCCCACCCCACCCCAAAAGATCATTGACGGTGGAAGACAAGGTAATAAGATGCACAAAGAATAAAAAAGTTAACTTAGAAGGGAGGGAACAACAAGAGCATTCAAGAAGTCATGCACGATGTGGGAGAAAGCCCATTGTAATGCATGCCTATAAACAACTCTTCACGGCTTACAGAAAGATTTATAGCCATTCTCTCTTCTAGCCCTAACAACAACCCGTTATTAGAGGAGAAAACCGTGGCTCGAGAGCTGACTGTCTCGCCCAAGGTCAGGCAAAAAGCTGGGGCTGCAATTCGGGCCCTATTCCGTAAGATCAATTAAGGAGAGACATGGAGACATCTGGGGAACCAAGTGCAAGCCCAGAAGCACCCTGAGGAATTCAGAAATGTTGCCGATCACGGCGGGGTGGAGGACAGGGAGCAAGGGGTAGAGAGTGGCCAGGTAACCTGGGCGTGAGCAGCCGGCCCGGCTCGGCCCGGCCCTGCCCGGCCCAGCCTAGCCTGCCGCACTCACCCGAGGCCCGGGCGGGGTCGCCCGGCGCTGCGGCTCCTCCTGGCCTGCGGCGGCGGCGGCGGCGGCGACTGCAGGGGCCGAGGCAGGGACGCATCATGCGGCCGCGCTCATGGCCGGGCCGGAGCGGGCCGCGTGCCTCGGCTCGGGTCGCTCCCGCTGGGCCAATCAGAGGGAGGTAGCCACCGAGCAAACACCCGGGCTCAAAACCCTGCCTGGAGAGCCGGGCTGTGCGCCCCCCGGAAGTGAACCCCGAGAGGTCAGCGGCGTCGCGCTTGCGCAGTTCCGGCTGCACCCCGCTCCTGATCGCCGAGAAGGGTGCGTGAGTCGCTTTCCGGGACTTGGTGGCCAGCGTGCTTCTGGAACAGAGGCTTTTAAGGACTGCCAGTTCCTTGAGGAAGGCAGCTTCTAGTCACAAGCTCCCCTCGCTAAAGTAAAAGGATCCCTCCAAACTGAGATCCGGAAGGGAAAGGATTGGGGTTACGGGCTGCCGCAAGGTCCAAGCCACGCGTTAGGCTATCACACTAGGTCCAGAGTTCTTGCTCAGGTGTTTGGAGCCCGCGACGACCTCTCAAGGAACTGTCAGCTTTAGGTGTGGCCTGTACGGTATGCAAGAATGAGAACTCAGAAAATGGGGAAATGGAAATAAGAGTGAAAAAACGGAGGCAGAAGTACGTGGGGAAAAGGGGAATCGTACTGGACTGGGGATTAGAGGCCTGATTCCTGGGGTCCACCGAGGCTCCGGTCTCCCTCTCTGAGGGACCTGGACACCAGAGCATCCCAACGATTCCTTCCAGATGATGAGTCCTAAATTTTTTGAAGGTAGACACTTTTTTTATTTGTTTCCTATAAAATTTGGGACAGTAGCTGCAGGGCTGGGAAGTAGATGATCAGTGTTTGTTGTAAACTTGTGAGTACTCACTAAATTGTAAGATTGAGAAAAGCAGTAACTATAGCTAAGGAATCTATCAGAATCTCACTGCCTGCAAGCCACTTTCTCACTGCTTACCGGTCTTGCGCCCAGAAACTCTTATTCCAGACAAACTTTCGGAAGTAAGCGGTGCATTAAATAAACCACCATAATTCCAGCTTTAAGTTTAAAATTGTGTCAGTAGGTCTTTATCTCTGATTTCAGAGTGGCGCAGTGCCTTCAGTCACCCCTCACTGAGCCTCCTGTTGCCTGATAATCTCTGTTTCCTCAAGGGAGAAAAGTGAGGTTGGCCTCCAGTCAGCGGTCAATTCTTTTCACATAGGTTGAAGGGGGGGTAACCTTTGATAACACCAAGACTGTACTTGAGATATACTTGCTGCAAGCAACGTTAAAAGAATAGTTTTTTTTAAAGTTTAAATCATGACTTTCATACAAGTATAAACGCATGTAAAATATTTAATTTAACTCACTAATTAATGAAGAAGTATGTAAGATGATACAGATGATCAAGAGATGAATCCAAAAGGCAGACACATATATAGGCAGTCAGGAATGCTGAGATCAATTTGCTTACTCGATGCAAAAGTGGCTCCTTCTACAGTAGGGAAAGGAGGTCAGTTGAACTTCTACCATTCAAGATTCGTTTGTATGTTTGATATCTGTGGGCCAGAATCACTTGCACTGCTGTCAATTCTGAGACACCCTATAGAGTAATACATAGACAGAAAAAAAATAAAGAGGAGGCAATCCCTACCCCATAATTCTCCTGAGTCCCCACACTTGTTATGTTGCTTGTGTTTTTAATTACTAGTATAGCTTGTTTATTGTAACTTTAAAATTGCACCCTTGCTAAAGAAAATAATAGCACAATAAAAGTCATTCATTAAAATATTTAACAAGGATGGCAACAGTTGACAAAAACAATTCAACTTTTATCAAGGATTTTCATCTCTTTCTCAACAGAATTCATATGTGGTCTTTTGCAAGTCATTTCCCCTCTCCAAGCCTCAGCTTTTTTTTTTATTTAATCTCTAAAATATGAGATTAGACTTGATTTCTAAGGTTTCTTCCTGTTTTAAGATTGTGTTTCAACACAGTGCTTTGCCGCTCCCTGATTTCACTAAGGTCCTGGGAGCAGAAAACCTCCTAAACTTGAAGGTCTTTTCAGGGAAGAGGACATCCCATTCTCCAGGTTAATTCTGCTTTTCCCTCAGGAGCTAGTTTCCAGCTAACGACTCATCCCAGGGAACAACCCCTTTTAAAGTGGAGGCTCTGTTCAAATGTGAAAAGATGCTCAGCTCTAATTCAGAGTAAAAGGAATGAATGCAAAGTTAAAGTACAAGGAGATCCCATTTTTAATCTGATAGATTGGCAAAATAAAAGTTTGGTGATACTCCATGTTGGCAAGGCAGACCAAACTGGTGCAATTGTAAATTCGTTCAGCTCTTTGCAGAGCAAGATAGCAAAATGAGTCACAAAAATGTAAGTGTACATACTCTTTGACCCAGCAGTTCCTCTCTTTGGAATTTATCCTACAGATACACTCACCCATGTGCACAAGGATGTTTGCACTTGAGTATTTATAGTAGCATGTTTTTAGAAGCAAAAAACTGGCATCACTCTATACACTATCAATACGTTAAATAAAGTATGTTGTATACATAAATGGAATGCCGTGCTGTGCAAGGATGAAAAGGGAATGGCCAGTGTGGCTCAGTTGGTTGAAGCGTCGTCCTGTAAACAAAGGTTAAGTGTTTGATTCCCAGTCAGGGCACATGCCTAGGTTGCAGGTTCGGTCCCTGGATGAGGGCAAATACGAGAGGCAACCGATCAGTTTTTCTCTTTCACATTGGTGTTTTAATCTCTACCTCCTTTTCCCTCTCCCTCCTTTTCCCTCTCTCTAAAATCAATGAGCATGTCCTCAGGTGAGGATTACCCGAGACATGAGAAGAAAAGAAAGAGAATGAGGCATATTTTTATGTAGTAATATGGATGGCCTTCCTGGTATATTAAGTCTATTGCGTAAGGCTGTATTTTTGTAAAAAAAACAGAGTAGGGGATATATGTTTTTATATATGTACATAGACTATTTTTGGAAAAAATATATAAGAAGCAGGTGTGTAACTTATTTTTTAACCATTTATTCATTTTCAAGTACATAAAACGTAATTACAAGTAAATGAGCAACCCAACAAAACATTTGGCAAAACACTTGAACAAGTATTTCACAAAAAAGACTTTCCAAAACAGTATTCATTTTCATTAGTCATCAGGGAAATACAGACTTAAACCACAATGAATTACTATTTATATATCAAACATGAAAACCCCCGAGTGTTGGCAAGCACTGGAGTAACTAGAAGTTCCATACCCTGCTGGTGGGCATGTCATTGTCAAGCTCCTTGGACAACTGTTAGGAGTATCTTCTGAAGCTGGGCATACGGTACCTATGTTCACCAAGAGACGTGTACCAGAGTGTTCACACAGCATGACCCACGATAGCCCCAAACTGGAAACAATCTAAACGTCCACGAGCAACAGAATGGATAAATAAGTTGGGGTACAGTCGTACGATAAAATGCCATAGAGAGTGAAAGTGTTTACTACACACAACAGTACAGATCAATCCCACTAATGTGAGACTGAGTAAAGGAAGCAAGACACAAAAGAGTACATATTACCTGATTTCATTAAAAAGAAGTTCAAAGTCAGGCAAAACTGACCTTTGGCATAGGAAGACAGACCATCGAGGGGGCATGCTAGGGTGCTAGTAATATTCCATTTCTTGGTCTGGGTGCTAGTTGTATGGCTGGTCACTTGGTAAGAATTCATCTAGCCATGTACACTTATAATTTGTTTACTCTCCTTCAAGTAAACAGTGGGAGAGAGAAGACAGACAGATAGACAAAAGTACAGAGGTTTCTTCCAGAAGGATGCTTTTTTGGTTGGTTCTTATTTTTTGTACTGAGTTTGAAGTGTTGAAAGCAACAGCCAGGCCAGGGAAGCCAGAAGGCTGAGACCCCACAACCTGTGGCGTTAGACGAGGCCCGGAAAGTGGTATGCTGTGTTCCTGAATTCCTTTTCGCTGGGCCACTGCGCCCCCAGCTCTGGGCAGAGCCTGCTGGGGCTCCAGCCTGTGCTGTGGGAGGGTGTACGGCTAGTGGACAGGTACGGAGCAATTACTGAGTGTCAGGCTCTGGGCTTGACCCTCTGTGTCCCCCGGATAGCCCAAGCTCGCTCTCATGCCCTTTGGGACTTGATCTTCTCCCTGGAACCCCATTTAAAAGTTCTCCCTTCCTTCCTTTCTGGAACATTTCACTTCCCACTCCCAGCTTTGCTGCTTGTCACATCGCAGCTTACTTCCTGTATCTTTCACTTAGTTATCCTGTTGTTTATCCCTCATTGCAATGCCAGCCTCATGAAAGGCAGGGAGTTTTTTTGGTTGTGTCCACTATTGTATCCCCAGAGCCTGTCAAAAAGTAGGTAGACAGTAATAATGCATGGAATGAATGAACACACTATGGTCGGCCCCGTTCATAGATGAAGAAACAGGCCCACGAGGTTAGGCAGTGTGCTCAATCAGGGTCACACAGCTAGGGGCGGGGAGCCAGGATTCAGACCCAGATGTCTTGTTCTTTGCTGCTGTCATATTGCCTCACAGACTCATTTCATCCGCACATCCCTGCGAAGTTGTATGATCTCTTTGTACAGCAGAGGAAACTTGGAGTTAGGTCATTGCCCAAAGGAAGCAGAGAAGCTTGCAGACCTCCTGTCTGGCTGTGATGGTCCTGCTCTTTATGCTGTATCATACCCCCTGAGGAGCCGGAGGCCATGCTCTCTATCAACGCAGCTCCCTACCGAGCTCAGGGCTGGCCTGTCATGGGATTCCCCTGCTCCTGCTGCCAGGACTTGGTCCACACAGTCACCTGGAAGCAAGTTTCTGCCCATTTGTGCCCTGGTTTCAATAACTCAGTCCTCTTCTTGTCCTCCCCTGCCCTCACTACATCCTTGTCTTAGACTCATAATGGTTTGTTCAGGAAGTATTTAATGATTTACTCTGTGCTTGGCACCATGCTAGGTGCTGCAGACACAAATGAACAGACCAGGTGCATATTCTACCTGTAATGTTTTTTAACTCAGAGACTTATTGAACAAATAAATAAGTGTGCAAACTCTTATGTTCTTATAAAGTAAAAGGACATTGTGTGGTGAGAGGCTATACCTGGGAATCTGGCTTGGTCTGGGGATCACAAGGAAGGCTTTCTTTAGGATGTGATACTTGAAAGACACCTGGGTATTTGCCAAGCAAAGTGTGCAGGGGGTGGAGGAAGAAGCTTCAAAGCAAAGGACTGGTGGGGAGGTCCTTTGGTGGGAAGCAGCATGGATTGTTTGAAGTTCTCGGAGGGGCTGTTGTGTATAGGGCAGAAGAGGCGTGACTGAGTCCAGGCTGGAGAGCTTAGAAGGCGCTGGATCGTGCAGGGCCCTAACAACCAGATGAGGGATTCCAGCCACATCTGAAGGACAATGGGGAGCCACTGGAGGATTTGATCGCATTTGTGGTTTTTAAAGGTCATTCTAGCTGCTTTGTGAAGAACATATTGGAGAAGGGCGAGAATATATGCAGGGAAATGTCAACTAAGAAATGTTGATGGAGCAGTTGAATTAGAACACTCGATGTTTTGCAACCATCATAGTGTTGGGTTGGCCAAAACATTTGTTTAGTTTTTTCCCGTACAATGGCTCTAGTAGTGCTTAGTTGTCTTTAGCTTCATTCAAAACAATTTTTGTTAGATTGTATTGTGACAGCTGTCATATCAGTGTGTATTTTTTAAAAACTTATCAAAATTGGTGAATTTTTGTGCAGCCATTTTAATATTGAAGATGGAAGACGACAGGCAAGATTTTTGGGGTGCTAGGCTTTATTATTTCAAGAAAGGTAAAAACACAACTGAAACACAAAAAAAGGCTTGTGCAGTGTATGGAGAAGATGCTTGGACTAATGGAATGTGTCGAAAGTGGTTTGTGAGGCTTCTTGGTACTATTGCCATTTCGGCCAAATAATTCTTTGCTGTGGGACTATCTTATGCATTGGAAGATGTTTAGCAGCACCCCTGGCCTCCACCCACTAGAAGCCAATACCAGGAGATAGCTAATATACTCAAAATATCCAAATCCATAAAGTTATTGGTGAAAATGAAAAAGATGTATTTTATTTTATAGAAAAAAACTAAACAGACTTTTTGGCCAGCCCAGTATTATTGTTAATGGATGCTAAACTACTGGAAAATAGGATATTTAAATCTCAAAGCATCTTCCCCACAGATTACTAATTATTACAAGGGGAAAAAGGTCCCTCTACAATTAATAAATATATCGCCATCTCAACCATTGGTCAAACGTAGTGTCAGCAATAACAAGACACAGTGATGCTTGTGCCTCCTGATGCAATGCACTGAGAAGGACACACATCAGTTATACAGCACTGCTGCCTAAAATGATGCAGTAGTCCTGACTCTATAAGGGAGCAATCAGAAAAATCTAAGCAGAGACATCCTACGAAACAACTGGCCTGTATTCCTAGTTCACATCAGTGTCTTGAAAGGGGGAAAAGCTGATAACTATTCTAGATTAAAGGAGTTTGCTTTTGAAGATGGAGCAAGGGGCCTTAAGCCAGGGCATGCAGGAAGCTTCTAGAAGTTGGAAAAGGCAAGGAAATTACTCTCCCCAGAGCTTCCAGAAGGAATCATCCCTGCTGATACCTCAGTTTTAGGACATGACCTCCAGAGCTATAAGATAATGTATTTGTGTCACTTTAGCCACTAAGTTTGTGGCGGTAAAGGAGGAAGGGAAAATATGTACGGTGGGCAACCAGAAATACAGGATTGATGCTAAGTCACCACCAGTTTTATTTTGTATAATTGTTTTTTGGACTCATTCTCTAATCAAAGTATTTTAGAATATTAATTGTCATCCAATAAATTTACTATTTCTCCTTCTTTCTCTTCCTGCCCTTCATTCAGCATCATGAGATAGCTCAGCAAATACCCTGTCCTGAATGTCTGTTTTCTTTGCTTGCCCAGGATCTGTCCTCGTTCCCCTCACAGGAGCATTTCATTTTCCTGTGGGCCCTTCCCTTGCTCTCTACCCAAGTTGCTCACTGCTGTCAGATGTGGCCAAGCCACTTACCCCAGCAACCCAGCCTCAGAGATTAGTTTGAGGGGATGAGCACATGAGCGATATTGGCCCACTAAGACCAAATCCTGGGACTTTTGCTGGATTGAAGAAGAGAATTCTTTTTCCATTGAGGCTGCTAAGTTGACAGAATATAAGCCCGTTGCTGCTCAAGATCACTCTTGAAAAAGAACCTAATCTGAGAATGAAGCCAGCACAGAGGGAAGCAGCCAGGTAGGGGAGAGAGACCAAGTTTTGACTGATAACATTATTTGAGCCCCTTGATCTTTCTGCCCAACCCCAGAACTCTTCAATTATGGGAGCCAATATAGTCCCTCGCTTCAAAAAACCAGTATGAATTGAGTTCTGCCACTTAAACTGAAAGAACCCTGATAAACATACTTTCCAGGTCCAGATATACTACTTTTATTATATTTCCTTGATTTACCAGTCTATACATTTCACAACAGAAATAAGGTTAACCTAGCATGACTCAGTGTTTTCAGTGGTGCTTCCTTTTCTGAGGGGCACGGATATTTTTTGTGAGGTATATGTTCTATTTTCCAGGCCCAATGTCAAGTTCACTGGCCTGTGGTTTGCAGAACTTATTTTTCTTCCTCTTTTTAAAAATGGCTAGGTCATCTGCCTCTCTCCAATCCTCTGGCAAGGTCAGAAGAATTTTAATGAAATAGGAAGAGAGAAGGTCCATATGAATCTGTTGAAGAGAAATGGTATTTCCCCCAAATGGAATTTGACTCTGAATGAGCTCATTCTCTTCAATTTCCCTGAACAGCTGGTATCACCAGCCAGGTCAGGCCTGCACGAGAGGGTGCCTTGTGCTAGGTTCACTTACTGAACCTAAGGAGGACTTCCTCCAGCCACAGATGACGATCCTCCTCTGTTCCCATGAAGTGTGCAAGACCCGCTCATATTCTGCTGGACACAGGTCAGAACTTACAGGAACCAACAGCATGTCCGCCTCTCTGTAGTATCCACATGAGGAAGTGAAGGCTATACTTCTTCCCTTCTTGAGTTCACACCAACCTTGAAACACACAGAGAGCCAACTTCTCATACATGATGGCCATACCAGGCTACTCCAGCAAATCTGGGAAGGACCGGAAGGACTATGGCGCTGAAGGCCCCATAACTCCTGTGGAACTGCACCTTCCAGCTTTTTTTCTTCATGTGGTTCCCTTAAACTTTCCTCAGCAAGTCTAAAGTTCAATAGGTCCTCTTCCCAGGGACCAGCAGCTCCACGCTTGGGGCACAGGAAAGATACCTGATGATCCATCCATGTCATCTGTTCCCGTAAGTGGCAGGACTCCAGTTCCTCCTGCACAACTAAAATTTCAGAGAACCCACAATTTTCTAAAATTAACATTCAGTCCCATTTCCAATACCACTGCTTTTATTTAAAGACAGGGCTTTATTATTTCATATAACCAACCACCAGAAAGAGCACCAGAGCTCTGCAGTGTGGCTGTGGAAATGTCTTTAGTCTGAAGTATGGAGCCCATACTCCAGAATCAGATACTTAATTTTGCTAGGTGTTGGAACCAAGTGTGATATAACTCCAAACTTATTGGGGAGATGTCACTTTCTGCTTCTATACTTCCTTCCTCTAGAACTATAAAAGGCTTCCATAGGAAGTTGTGTTTATTGTGTTTGCTGAAAAAGATGCAGCCTGGCCTAGACCTTCTGTAGCAGGATGAGGTGGAACCTGTCAGCCTTTAAGATGCCCTCTTTCTAAGAATAAACCGGTCTCAAATTGCCCTTCTATACCACGCATCCCTGACTTTATTTAAATAAAGTATATTCATTAATGCCATGACTTTACCCTAACTCTGGAACAGGCGGCGGGCAGGAAATGGCAAAATGTATTTTAGGGGTGAGGACACTCACGGCGGGAAAGCAACCAGAACCAAGAATCACCGAATCGCCCACCCATCTGCTCGCATAGCAGCCAGCACCCACCAATCCTTCCCGGCCCGGGGGAACACCCTAGTTTTATGCAGATCCAGGGAAAGAGATTCCGGGGACCTTCCGTAACAGCGACCCGCTAGAGATCTCCGAGAGCCGGCCCAGAAACGGAGCATCAGGCCTCCCGGCCACGGTCGACCCTCACGGACCCCACATCGTCAAGAGCGCCGGGCGCGGGCAGCCGCTCCGTCCCGTCACGTGATGTTGCTCCCCGACCGCCCACGCGCCTGCGCAGACCGGGCCTGGGGCGGACGTGGCCGTCTGACTGACAGCTCGCGCGGGCCGGCGCCTCGAAAGGACCGGGCTCTCCGGCCAGCGCAGTGGCTGCACCGCCCAGCACGCTGGTGCCGGCTCACTTTGTCTGCTCGCCCGCCTTTGCCCGTCGCGGTGAGAGGGGCCCCGCCGGTGCCCGTGGGAGGGAAGGCGGGTCCTGGGGTCCCCGGGCGGCGCGGGAGCGCTCCGAAGGGCGACAGCTGGAGCACCCGGGGCGACAGCACAGGCTACTCCAGGGTCCTGCGGGAGGGCTGGGGGTCATGAGATGATGCAGGGTCGAGGGCCTTGGGCCACAGGGATTCCTGCAAGGTCCGCGCGTGCTGGGGGCTGGAGTGAGGAAATGGGAAGGAGAGCCCACGGAATGGGAGACTGTACAAGGTGTCCTCACCGCCGGTGGCAGATGGTGTCGCCAAGTGGCTTTGGGATGGAGCCAGTTCCTCAGTCTTGGGGGGTGGGGGTAGAAACCCCAGACTCATGGAAAGACTTACTGGGGAGGGGTTGCCTGGGACCAGGATGGGAAAGACATGTGCCAAGTCGTGCGTGCGTGTTCCGTTTTAAGTTTGCTGCCTCTCTGCCCCCCGGGGTGGCAAATGGGTGAAGTGTGAGGGCAAGGGAGAAAGGGCTCTGCACTGATGCCTGCCCTGTGAACTCTGCTGTGCCTTCGCAGCGCTCCCCCTCTTCCTGACAAGCCAGTAAGCAAAGAGGAGGTTTGTAGAGGGCACAGCAGTACAAATGCGGTGTGAGAAGCTCAGTGTAGGACCGCTGGTTCAGGATGGGCTGAACCAGTGTCCAGTGTCTTTGAAAGGACTGGGCTTCCTAGAGCTGGGAACATTTCCCCCTTGTACTGGCTTTGTGCTACCCTAGGTTGTCTGTAGATTGGATTTGGGAGAAGGAAACCGGGAAGAGGAAGAGACTTTGCAGCGGGCACTGGCCAGCTCCTCCAACAGTCTGATTAAGTGCTAGGCAAGGGTGCCAACCTGCAGAATGAGCAGGAACTTGCCTCTGAGCTGGCACAGGTGAGGAGCCCTGACGTGGAGGTTGTAGCTGTGGTGAGTCAGTGTTCAAGGCAGGCTGACATCTGTCAAGGACCAGGCTGCTTTAGCCAGGCTGCCACCTGAGCCATTGTCACCTAATGGTAACGCTTTTGATTCATTTTATTAGACCCACTTCCTCCTTAAGCCTAAACCAGGGCAGCTAAGATGCTTAACACTGCATTAAGCAAAGAGAAAAAGGAGACTTAGATTGTATTGCATGCGAGCGCTCCTTCCTGTCTTCTCATATTCCTGTTTGGAAGTGTATATCCTCCCATTGTTAAGAGTCTTTCCCTTTGGCTGTCACTCATTTTTATTTCCACTCTGTTCAGCTATGTAGGACTGCTTACATGTATGAAGTGCAGGGCGATAGGCTATTGAGCTTGGCTCGCAATGAAAAAGTTGACTCATGAGATTTTCTTTTCCCATTAAAGAAATGAAGATAGCTGAAGATGCACACGTGGGCACTCTTAGTGATCAGTAGAGTATTTTAAGCCTCTCATTTGGTTCTGGAATTCATTCCATGTTTTTTGTTTGATTGTTTGTTTGCTTGTTTGCAGTGTTTGTCTTTTTTATGGCTTGCGTCAGTTAATGTAAAAATAGTTTGTATTATTTGAGAATGTAACAACTAAAGACAATGAAAAGCTACTCGGTGACATTGGTAAATTACCAGCTTTATAAACTTGCTACAGAATTCCAGAAAGTGGAGGATATCCACAAATATCAGATGTGGTTCTCCTTTCATGACAATAACTTTGGTTCTTCAGGGGTAAATCGATTTATGGTGACTCCAAATGGCTCTGTAGGGACTTCTAGGACAATCTTTAAGAAGGGTGTAGAGTGGGACGAGTTATGCTACATGCCTCCCTCCCTTCCCTTTCAAAAAAGAAAATAATCAGGTTAAAAGAAACCTCAAAAGCAGCCTTGAAAGATAAAAAATGTGTCATGAAAAGGCAACTGGCTGCAGGAAAGAGCTGCAAAAGGATGAGTAAAAATCCTCTTGCCAATAATAACCCCTCGTTTTTATATGGCAGTCCTTTACAGAGGGCTTTCACAGGCAAAATCATAGTTGATCGTCACAGCAAACTTGGAGTGATAGGTGGTGTCCTCATTCCAGTGTTACAGATGAGAAAACTGAGGCTAAGTGACTTGCCCAAGGTCACTTAGGTCCTAGGAGGCAAAGCAATGTGTTAAACCCAGCCATGTGACACCAGATGTGGAAAGGGATGTGGGAAGGATCGGGTCAGAATATCCACACATCCGCAGGGCCGCAGGGCTTTCCCAGCATCTGTTGGCAGAGCATCCTTCTCTCCCACCATTTGCTCTGCTTACTATGGCAGCTTAGCTCGCTGGTACAGCTGCGCCTTCATCACTTCCCCCTACCCCAAGCTTGAGATAGTCTGCATCTGCTCAGATTTGTTTATGAGTCTTTGAGAAATCTAGTAGGAAGTATGATGGCAGGGAGGGTCTTTTGCGCAAGTGCTCAGTGTTTCCTAATAGTCTAGGTGTCTTCAGCTGTGTGATGCAAGAGACCAAAGCAATTGTAGGGACACTTGCCATAATTGTTTTCCTTGTCCTCCACCTGGAAGGGAAATGCAGTGTTGTGAAACTTCAAAAGCTGGTCCAATAGTTTTGCTTATTTTATCCAGTGTTTTTATACGTGGCATTATTTGGGTAATGGTGACACTTAAAAGAGAAGACACACTGCACAGCTGTTCTCATTAGGGAAGAACAAGGTTTAATCCCTTTTTCTAGACCTGGGCATCAAAGAAGGCACTTCAGTGGGAGGTTAACACAGATGTTTCAGCAGGTCAGTAGTACAAAACAAAACTTAAAACCAAAGCAAACTTGGGGCACATCAATAGAAATAGAGATCTGGAATGAGAAAGTTGATAGTTCCAGGCTGCTCCATGCTCTGAATATTGTATTCTTTTCTAGACATCACATTTAATGAAGCATATAGGGAAAAAAAATCAAGCCTATTCATTGGAAATTGCTATGGTGGTGAATGTTTAGAGCTGATAAGCCGGGAGGATCTTAGGAGTCAGCATTCAGAACATTCAGGACCATCATTTATCAGACTTGTTCTGTGGAGGCCCAAGATCCCAAAAACCAAAGGACAAAGTGATAGTCCTGAAAAAGACTTCAGTTTTAAGAACTTTGTTGTGTCAGAGCAATCTTTGAAAAACTGTGAGTCAAATCATTCTCACCCCGGTGGTTTCCCATTACTCATGGGATCAAATTGAAACTTGGTCTAGGGACTGACCTTGCCTGCTTCTCCAGCTTCACCAGGGACCACACTCTCACTCACAGAAGCTCCGCCTTCTCCTGTGCTTTGAGCACGTCTGGCTCCCTCTGCCTCAGGGCCCTTGCACTGGAGGTTCCTTCGGCCAGATTTTTCTCATGCCTGGCTCCCTGTCGCTGAAGTCCCTGCTCCAGCATCACACTTGGTGAGACATTCCCTAACAATCAAGATAATTTCTTCTGGGATCCTAACCCACTCTGTGCAATTACACTGTTTTATTTTTTTCATAACAATACCAAAAATGACCTTATTTGCAAATGCTTTCTTTTACTGTCTGCTCCCCACTTACCACTGTATCAGTGGTGCCCCAAACAGTACCTGGCCTATTGTAGGCACTCAATAAACATTTGCTAAATGAATGGTATTTATGACAGTCAGACCTTTTCACAGATGGGAGGGATTGCTTCCTTGGTAGACACTGTTGGGTTTTTTGTTTGTTTTTTTTTTACTAGAGGCAGTCATACATAAGCTGACTAGCTGACCTTTGGGCAGGAGAATTCACACATTCATATATAATAAAACCAGATAACTTCCTGTGTTAGTTTCCTTGGTGTCTGTAATGAAGTACCACAAACTGGGTGGGTTAAAACAACAGAAAGTTATTCTATCACTGATGCAGCGACCAGAAATCCAAAATCAAGGTGTCGGCAAGGTTGGTTCCTTCTTGGGGGCTCAGAGGGAGAATCCGCTCATGCCTCTGCCAGCCTCTGCTGGTTTCCAGCGACCCTTGGTACTTGCTTGCAGCTGCGTCCTTCCCGTCTCTGCACCTGTGGCACGTGGCCGCCTTCTCCCTGCGTGTGCCTTCACTTATCTTCCCTCCATAGGTGTGTCTCTGTTTCTTCTTTTATAAAGATACAGTCATACTAGATTTAGTACCCACGCTATTCCATTATGACTTTATCTTAATTTAACTAATTACATCTGCAAAGACCCTGTTTCCAAATAAGGTCACATTCACAAGTTCCAGGGGCTAAGACCTCAACATCTCTTTTTAGGGGGATGTAACTCAATGGATAACACCTTCCAACTTCAAGATCCAGTGACATTTTTAAAGGGGAAAAACTGGCAGGAGGTGCTGGGTCATTTCTAGGGATAATGACATGGGTTTGGACATTTGTACATAAAGCTTCCATGATCCTTACAGCCTGCAAGGTAAGTGGTGATAGCTGTATGTCACAGGTGAGGAGGGTAAGGGTTGGGGCAGTTGAGTGACTTGCCCAAGGTCATGCAGGACCAGATGAACCTCCCATCTCTGATTACAAAGCCTGCAGCCTCCCTCCCCCTCACCACCTGCTGGTGGTTACATTTTAATAGTGGTGCAGTAGGATAGGGTACTGGATTTCTTCCATGGCTCTGCAGGGGCCCTGGAGGGATTATTTCTTTAATATTTCCTTATTTTGCTTTGTCGTGTCCCTGTGCTGAGGAATAGCTCATTGACGTCCAACGGTGAAGTAAATGGTACAGCTGAATATGATGTGCCGGTGTTGGACCTCACACAGTGGCTTTGATGGGAGGTGGTATCATTAGTAGTTACATTTTCCCTTGTGGAGCTTTTTCAGTGGTTGTGAAAGCCTTTTTCCTAAGGTTTTGAGAGTTCAGAGTTTCAGCGTCTCAGATTTTGACACTGAAAGGGCATTGCTGATGTTCTGAAACCGAGCCGTTCAGGAGTTCATAGAGTAACTTTTCTCATTTGGTGGTGATGGTGAGGGAACAGGAGAGTGGGTGAGAGTAGGGAAGGCTGTCAGCAAAATTCTGAAATGGCTTACACCTCTGCTTCCAGAGACCTTTTTATTTCTGGCTCTGTCTTACCCCAATACCAAATACCCTCTTCCCTTATTTAATTGAATTAATTTCTATTAGGTAATATATACAGATGATACAAGATTCAAATGATACAAAAGTCCAGTGAAGCCCTGACTGGCTCAGTGGGATGGGTGTCATGCTGCAAACGGAAAGGTCAGGGGTTCGATTCCTGGTCAGGGCACATGCCTGGGCTGCGGGCCGGATCCCTGGTTGGGGGTGTGCAAGAGGCAATAGATTGATGTTTCTCGGGCACATTAATGATTCTCTCCCTCCCTTCCCCTCTCTCAAAAACAAAGAAATAAAATCTTTTCTTAAAAAAAGTCCAGTGAAAAGTCATTTCTGGCTCTGCCTTCCCTACCCCTCCAGGTTCCCAGCCTTGTCCCCAGTGGCATCATCCCAGCATTCTTTTGTATCCCTTTCCGGAGAACTGATGTCCTTTAATGTCCCCAAGTGCCACCCCCTGTGGGCTGTGCTTCCATTCTGACTTTCCATTCTTTCTCCTGCCTTTTCAAACCCCCTTCTGTGCCCTGTTTGTTCCCACGTGCTAACTGCGGGTGACGATACCTCCGCCAAGAGTTTTATCCTTGGAAGGAAGGTGCTTAGAAGAAAGGAGTCTGTAATGGTGAAATGTGAGGCTTTGAGGCGAGAGTGCAGGGAAAGAGCTTTTATTTTTGGAGTGGTTTTCAGCGTCAAGCTCCTTAAACTTCAGGGTTAGCCCTGACAAGGACACAAGCACAGAGCTCTCAGGGAGGAGAGGCGGAGCGGGGTGGAAGGGGGGGCTGGTAGTTGTAGCTCACCCATATTGGGTTTACTTTGCCATGCCCAGCAATGTGCTAGGTGCTCTATGTGAGGGTTGTCACTTTGACCCTCACAGAACACCGTGGGGTGGCCGCTGTTACCATCCCCATTTCACAGAAGGCAAGACTGAGGCATCGTGGAGAGGCAGCGTAATTTGCCTCCCGTCACACAGCTTGTAAGGGCAGAAGTGGCACGCAGACCCAGGCAGCTTTCTGTTCCAGAATCCAATCCAGGTGCCAGGTTGCATTTAGTTGTCACCTCCCAGTCTCCCCTAGTCGGGGACAGTTCTCATCTTTTCAGTTTTATGCACAGTTTGGGGGCCCCTGTGCAAAACAGTACCTTTACTGCTCTTAAAAGGAAGAGTGGTCTGAAAGTGGCCTCTCTGTAGAGGCCTACATGGCACAATGGAGGAAGAACCTTACATAAGAAGGACCTGCTTTCATTCTTGGGGGTGTCTAGGTTCATTCCAGAAATGTTCTCCTGCCTGTGAAAGTCCAAAACTAATTGACGAAGGTTCTTTCCACAGATGCTGAGAGAAGTGGTAAATTTGGAGGCAAAAAAGAGAAAAGGGGTTATTTTTTTCTCCTTCTTACTGAATGTACTCAGGGGAACACGTGCCTCCATGCAGACCCTATTCCTCCACGACATGCTTTTGTAAGCCAGGTGTGTTCTGAGCCATTTTCCTGGCCTTTGCTTCACAGCCAAGCATGACTCAGAACAAATGACTCACCAGTGGCAAAAGTGACCAATGTGCTGGAGGAAAATGAGAATCTAGAAACAGCAGAGCAAATGGAAAATGTCAGAGTAAATGAACCTAGAAGGCTGCTATTCAGCCGACATCCTTGAGTTGGGGAGTTTGGGGGTGAACCCAGGAAGCTAAAATACAAAATAGGGCCCAGTAGGGCCCTCGTAAGAGAAGAAAACTAAATTTTGAGTTAATTGCAAATGGCAAGAAGGAAGTAAAAGAATTAAATGTAATCAAAACAAAGACAAACCTACCCTGGCCAGGCAGTTGGTTAGAGCATCATCCCAGATTTGATTCTTATCACGGCACATACATGAGTCAACCAATGAGTGCAAAAATAAGTGGAACAACAAATCCGTGTGTGTGTGTGTCTGACTGTCTGTCTGTCTCTCCCTCCCCCTCTCTCCCCCTTCCTCTTCCCCATCTCTCCCTTCCTCTCTCTCAAATTAATAAATAAAAATTTAAAAAGCAACAAACCTAAGACCCCTCCCTCCAATTTTTAACTTAGTGTGGTTGTGATGCAACACAGGCAATAGGAAACCAGTCAGTAAAGGAAATCCAGTCCCACAGCCCTCTGTGCTCTGAGGAGGGGTTTTATGTGCAACTTCAGGAAGCAGCAGGACCACTCTCAGAGCCCCAGGCTGCATTTGGATAACACACATGTCCGTCATCCGCTCTTGTGAGGAAAGCGGTATACCACATAATCAAAATTTGAATGTAAGTAGAATTAACCACACTAGCTATCCTGTGGGAGAGAAGTAGCAGCGTCTCTGACTTTGTCTCCTGTCCTCTTCTAAGGTCACCTGGAGTGGCCAAAAGCTGAGGGGTCCCCGGCGATTAACGCCTGCCTGGTGGCCCTGCCTGTGCTCTGGCTCGCATGCTAGTCCCCTCTCCACACGGCCACCACAGTGCAGCATCTTTGCAAAATCTAGGCCAGATCGTGGTGTTCCCCTCACACAAACCCTCCAGTGCTCTTCCATGGCTGCTGGGATGGAATCCCAGCTCCTGAACTCGGCCTCCAGGCCCCTGCCGGGTGTCTGGCCTGCAGCCCTGCCAGCCTCAGCTCTTTCCTCCCTCCCCCTGCGCTCGCCGCTGCGCACACTGCCTGGCTGTAGCTCCAGCGGGCCGGGCTCATTCCCGCCGCAGAGTCACTGTGATTTTGCCCTTCCTCTGCTTGAGATGCTGGTCTTCCAGAGGGTGGAGTGACCTTCCCTGGTGTCTCAGGCTGAAGGGGCTCCTGCCCCCGTCTGGCTTCTCAGGTCCAGCACTGCCCACTAGAAATACAGGGTGAACCTCATGCGGTATCTTAAGTTTCTAGCGACCACACTAAACAAGTAAAAGAAAGAGGCAAAATAATTTTGATAGTAGCTTTTATTTAACCTAGTATATCCAAAATATTATGTCCACATCTAATCAATATAAAAATTATTAGTGAGACATTTATAGTCTCCCTTTTTGCACTGAGTCTAAAATCTAGTGTGGTCAGCACATCTCATTTTGAATGCACCACGTTTCACAGCTGAATAGTCGTGTGTGCCAAGTGGCCGCCATACTGGACTGCAGAGCTCGAACCTATCTGTCCTTTTATTTTATTCACAGCACTTACAAGGGGCTGCAGTGATGTGCGCGTTTATGTCTTTGCTCTCTGAATAGAACATAAACTCCCTGCAGGCTGGGCTTTTTCTTCTCTTGTTCACTTGACTTGACACCTGGTACACCGTAAATGGTGAAGACTGTTTGTTGAATGATTGAATGAATATGACCAGACAAATGAAACACACAACCACCTTCTTAATGGCTCTACAGGCAACGGAGTGGTCACTGTCATTTGGAGCCTGTTTTAATTAGAGGAATTAAGGAACAAGGTTCCCTCTGCCTAAAAATGTTAGCTATTTAAGGCAGGGACTGGTATTGTCAAAGGGCCTTCATGACGACTCTCTGCTGGGTTTATTTTGGGGGCAACAGTGATACTAACAAGAGAAAGGTTAATATGATTGAGACTCTTCAGCACTGCCGGTCGGAGTTCATCTAGATGAGGGATTTCAGGGCGGGGCAACGGCTAGAGACATTTTTGGTTGTCACGGCTGGGAGGTGGTGCTTCTGTCATCTGGTGGGTAGAGATCAGGAAGGCTGCTCAACATTCTCCACACAGGACAGCCTCACCACAAAGAATCATCCGGCCCGGGTGTCTGTAGTGCCCCAGCTGCGAGCTTCCTTGTGAATCAGCATGGCTCCACATTCGTCAGGAGGGTTATTAGGCTCTGGGAAGTTAAGTTAATCTCTTCCAGTAGATTTCTCTTTCTCTCTCTCTCTCTTTTACTCTCACTCAGTCACTCATTCACTCAAATAAAACAAAGCTTCTATTGCAAAAATAGCTCTTGCTTTGTTAAAGGACTCTCTGAACAAGTGGACCATTGATACCGCTAATTCTCTGTCATGGAATTTCCATCTATACGTGTTGACATGGATGAATACAAAGACCATGTGAAAATTATAAAGCAGAACTTTTGAAATGGTCACTTTCTCTAGGGCACCTGATGCTGATGTGATCTTTAAAGTTTCAGTTGCTCTGTTGATTCATGTATTGAACGCTCTTGAGATGCCTAATATTAATACCATTCAGAATTTGTGTAGTACTTTAGCCATTTGACTTTATTTTTTCTTTCTTAGCTCATTTCATCCTTATAGTGACAGTGGGGCACAAAGGATGGCTGTGGCATTATCCCATATTATTTTTACATTGTTGTTAACTGAGAGAGTGTAATTTTACATCCTTTTTTTTTCATTTTTTTATTTCATTTCCATTTAACATAAGCATTTTCATGATACCATGTTTTCATTATTGTTCTCTATATTTTAGTGAAGTGTCATAATTAATATAACAGAATTTGCATAATTTTATTTTTGAGCATTTAGATTATTTTCAGTTTTGATATTATAAATAATGCTGCATATAGTTTTTCAGTCATAGTTTTGGTTATTTCCTTACAGTAGATTAAATAAATATCCTTTCAAATATTGTTAAACATGTTTCAACATTAGGGAAAATTTCAAAAGACCACAAAATGACCTTTAGAAAACACCAGCGTAACACAATAATAATTTTCAGATTTCTCCATGTTGAAGAACAGGTTTTGGATGTGCCAAGAGATTTAGCCAGAAGGATTTGGGTAATGTGTATAGGAAAATGAAGAAAGCATTAGCAAAGCGAGAGAGAGAGAGAGAGAGAAGTGAAACTAGCCTAATTAAAGCAGAAGTTCTGTCTCAAAAAACTCAATAACCAAATGCTTATTCAAGGTTGCTTTTGAATAGTGGCAGTGTCCCCTTCTGCATGACCATTGGAGACCTGCATGGGCAGCTTTGACAAGCTCCAGATTGCAGAGCACCTTGACTACCAGTCTGAGATGACAGATATTATGACGACTAAGCAGTGACAAACACTAGCAGTTTTTAAGCAGTGGGCTGACTGCACCCTGCCAGGTGGTCTCTGTGTCCAGGAGGACTTGCCCAGAGCCTTTCTCCCACAGAGACACAGATGTCCAATGCATAGAGCCCTTTGCTTTGGCCCTTCATTTGGGCCAACGGCAGCAAAGGACCAAGCTGGAAGAGAATGGGCATTTGTTCAGTCCCATCCCTGATCTCCCTTGGGTTCTTTGGTGAAGGACCAAGTCCCAGATCTTTCAGGGAGCCTATCCCAATCCAATAATTGAACGCAGCTATTTCCATGGCAGGGGTTGGGGCAATATGCACTTATTTTGCCAAATTACCCAAACGGATGGAAGGCCAAGTGGGTCCATATCCAAATTGCATCCAGCTGTCCCTAAATTGTCAGCTGTGTCCTTTTAGTAAAGAGGTACAGCTGCTCACTAAGGGGGGCTGTGCCTTGCAGTAAATTCTAACATTTGGGTATAGTGGAACCAACTCAGTAAGTTAATAGCAAAAATTAATGGAAAACAGCTGTCACCAAATCCCTTCTTGTTGCTTTAAACTAGAGGGCACACCAATTTGCTGAGGAATTTCCTAGGGTGAACTAAATATTAATAAAGTACAAAATGTATACCCAAATAGCTGCATGAGGTGTGACTTTTGAGTGGGACTTAGGATGACTTTTGAAGAACTAAGAAACCTCAAAGGCTTAGATTGTGGAGGAGCCATTGCTTTATAACTAGATATCCCTCTTCCTTCCTCTCTAATCCACTGGGGGCTAATTCAACACCTGGGCCCTTCTGGGTCTGGGCACCGTGGTGAATTGTGGTTGGTACTAGAGCCTACTGCACTGGTGCTGAGCCAAGCGGGGCAGGATCACCAGAGTATATGCTCCACGAGGCAGGGAGTTTGTCTCTTCCATGGTGTGTCCCAGCACTTAGTGGCCCAGTGAGTCACTGTTTTGTTAGGAAGTCTTCTTGGAGAATTGTGCCATCTTGTTCTCTTACTGTGTTGGGGAACCAGCAGATGGTCCATTATCTCTTGCCTGTGCACTGTGAATATTTTAGATGTTCCCCTCTTCCTGGAGGTCATAAAATAGGAGTGATTGTCGGATGTAACCATCACGACAGCTGCACTGGAGGGAAGCCTGCACTGAGCATCCTAAGATGTTATCTCAGAGTGGACATGGCACGAAGCCCTGGAGCTTCAACAACTTCTCCTGCTACTAACCTGCTAACAGAGACATCCACCTTCTGCTTCTGGCCTCCCTAAAAAGGGGACTCCGGATGGACCGTTCTCTTGGGTGGAGATGCTGCCTTGCAGGGACTCCACTGTTAGGCTCATCCTTCCCTCTGGAGCCACTAGAATAGTCTGATCTTTCTGTCACCCCTGAAAAACTTGAAGAAATCTTATCTCCCAAGTTACCCCACAGTAAATGTCCTTGACTTTCTCACCATTGCTCATGTGACACCATTATCAGGTCAGCTTTTGTATATTTTATTCATTCATTCATGCATTCATTCATTCATTTTGTGTGCTTTCCAGAATTTCAATAGCTCTCCCCTTTTTCCTTTTTTTCTTTTTAAGTCTTACAAGCATTTATTAAATTGATTTTGTCCTGCCATCATTTTTTCTAGGCTTTTCCATTCCTCTGCCCCACCCCCTTTCCTGTCTCTGGTTACGTTCATAGATTCCCTCCCTCACAAGTTAGGATTATCATTAAAAAATTTTAACACACTCTTTAACTTTACCAACATCTAGATAATATCTGTAATCTCCCTTTCCCTTCATCCCCAAGTATACTGCTAGCTGTTCATCTTCGTGGATAGATATGTGGCATTTTCTAGCTTTCCTTGTTGATTTTCGATGTGGGAGGAAAATACATACTGTGTGTGTTTATACTCATTCACCCTGGGTTGCTAGAATATGTCCTCCAGTAAGACTTTCAAAGAAGATATGCAAGATATAAACTTTCTGAATTCTTCTATATCAAAAAAACCTGTTTTACCCTCAAAATTAAATTAAAATGCTTTTGCAAGTTTTTTCCCCCCAAACAATGGATCCTGATGGGTTGCTTTGGACTTAACAAATGAGAAGAATGATGCCCGTGAGTTCTTGGATGTGTTTCCTGTGTAAGAGAGACTGATCAGTCCATTCGAGGCTTGGAGCGGACATAATGTTCCAGGAGCAGCCCCGATGGCTAGAGGCAGAGTATATATTATGAAATGATCACCAGACTAAGTCAACACCCATTAGCTCACAGCTACACTTTTTCTCTTGTGATGAGAACTTTTAAGATCTACTCTCTTAACAGTTTTCAAATATGTAATACAGTAGCGTTAACCATAGTGACCACCAGCTGTACTTTGCACCCCCAGAACTTAATTTTTTTATAGCTGGAAGTTTTTACCTTTTCCCCACTTCACCCATTTCTTCCACCCCCTTCGTCTGGCAACCACAAACATGATTCTTGTTTCTATGAGGTGGTTTTTTTAAAAAATTCTACATATAAGTGAGATCATACAGTATTTGTATTTCTCTGTCTGACTTATTTAGCTTAGCATAATGCCCTTAAGTTTTATCCATGTCACAAATGGCAGGATTTTGTTATTTTTTATGGCTAAATAATATTCCATTGTACATATATACCACATTTTCTTTATCCATTTATCCGTCAGTGGATGCTTATTTTGTTTCCACGTCTTGGCTGTTGTGAATCATGCTGCAGTGAACCTAGGGGTGGTGACAGCTCTTCAAAACAGTGATTTCATTTCCTTTGGATAAATACCCAGGAGTAGAATTGCTGGATCATATGGTGGTTCTATTTTTAATTCTTTGAGGCATCTTCATACTGTTTTCCATTGTGGCTGCACCAGTTTATATACCCACCGACATCTTTGCCAGTATTTGTTAGCTCTTGTCTTTATGATAATAGTCATTCTAATAGATGTGAGGTGATATATGTCATTGTGGCTTTGAAGAGGCATGTTTTACACTCAGCCCATCACCGAAGTCTGCCAAAATCTTTTTGGGTCCTGATTGTGTCATTCTCTGAGTTAACTATCCCTTTGGCTTTATATCCCCTACGCTCTCCATCAACATGTTATTTGCGTTTAAATCTCAGTAATTAATGTAGAACCTGGACTGGAGTCCTTTGCCTGTGAGCAACAGAGACATCTTTCCAAGTTGACTGTGGGTGAGGCGGCTTGACCACCATATTCCATCAAATTTAAGCTATCATCAGTTGTAAGATTCACCATTTTATTGTATGCTCTATGAAGAAAGATCAAACTTTTCCACTTAAACTACCCTACAATGCTTTCTTTTCACTTAAAATTTTTATTCAGTATTGAAAAAACTCCCTTAGGATTACTTAGTCATAAATTATTATCAAGTATTACTCTCGTCCATGATAAAGATGGAAGTATCAGCAAAGTAAATTGGTTAGAGCACTTCTAAAGCTTCTTCACATTTAGAGAAGCCTGTTATTCTGAGGCATCAAAGTCCACGGGTTTTTGTAAAATACTATTGCTTTTGCCATCGTTATAGAGTGCTCCCGCCATTTCCCTTCGGGGTGGAGGGGAGCACCGGGGGCGGGATCTTAGGGGGAGGGACATGTTCTACTCCCTGAGGTGGGTGGTGGTTACACAGAATATTCACTTCGAGGGAATTTAGTGATATGATTATGATTTATGTACTTTCTGAGTTTATTTTATTTATTTATTTGTTTTTACTTTTTTAGACAGAGGGAAAAGGAGGGAGAAAGAGAGGGAGAGAAACATCAATGTGTGGTTGCCTCTTATGTGCCCCCTACCGGGGACCCCACCCACAACACAGGCATGTGCCCTAACCGGGAATTGAACCAGCGACTGTCTGGTTCAAAGTCTGGCACTCAATCTACTGAGCCACACTGACCAGGGCATATTTTTTAATTGCATAAAAAAAAAAAAAAAAAAGGTCCTACCCTTGTCTTCAGACAATGACAACTGTATTATGATGGGCCTGGCAGGAAGCAATGATAAGGCACATCTGATTTCAGAGATCTTGAAATGCAAAAAAAAAACAACAAAAACCCCCAAAACCCAAAAGTGTACTTCTGGTAATAAAATCCAGTATTTATAAATCCACCTAATCGCACAACATTCAGGCCACATTTTCTGCCTTGTCCTCAAAGCTGTCATGCGTTTGTCAAGCAAGTAGTGTGCCAACACACAGTGTGCTCCTTCCACAACACCCCTTCATCTACGAGTCTGTCGGAAACACACACTACAGCGCTAGAGCTTCGTTTGGCATGAGGTTCTGACCTCAGGCCTCACCGCTTCCTTTCCATGGCGCCCACAGAGCCATCGTGTTAGGTACCTTTCTAGGTATTCCCTATGGCTGTCTCCCTAAATCTATTTCATAGAGTCTTCTGTCTTCCCCGTTGAAAAGAGGTTTACATCTGCCCTCTCTCACCTCTCCTCACCTGTTACCTACACTTCCTCAGAGATGAGAGACAGTGATTCCGAGACTTACCAGCAAAAGGCTCCCACTGCGCTCAATAATTCATAATTCATCACTGCAGCTGCCACCCGCTCAAGCCCAGTCTCCTTGACCAGCGTGGACTCAGCCCCAGTTCAAACCCCCAGCCTGGTGCCTTGTGCAGGACTTTGGGGCAGTCTGTGCTTACTCTTCTGAGAGCAGCTCCTCAGCTCTTCCCGTACCTATTGATACCTCTTGTCATTGTCAGCAGTGCAGCTTAGCCCTTCCCTGCTCTCTAAGTGGTTCTGTGCTTTGCATGTGCTCTGGTTCATGATCCCCAAATCCGGGTCTGGCCTGGACTCTCTGGGGAGCTACAGCCAGTTCCACCTGTCCCAGCAGGGGCACCTGGGGGTTGTATTTCAGTGGATGCCATTAGGGTCCTGAACATGGGTCCTGAACCACGGCTTCCCAAACCTTGCATCTGCTGCTCCTTCTGATCAGGACCATTGCTGGGAAGCCACTTCTTGACACTTTGCCATCAGAAGTCTTTTGAATGCTTTGGAAGTCCCTGCTTCAGGCTTAAGACAAGAGGGTAATTAAGTTACTCCCAAGACCACTCCTCAGTGGTAGCTCATCACATTCCACAAACCAGAAGGAGCTGCACGCCGTTTCACATCAGCCCACGGGAAATGCCAGGACTTTGTTGTCATGGATCGCTCCCTGGGGATGTCTCCCTTCCCACCTCTCCGTAGTAGGAATTGACTCAGACCTCAGAGAGATGTAGCTCAGGCAGTCTTCCCTGAAAGCATCCTTGCCTTTGGCTGTGGTCTTGCATCTCCTGAGCAAGGGCCTCTCTTCCAGCCCTTGTTCCTCTTCTGCTGGTGCCCGGTGCCCGATCACACAATTACTTACCTACTTTTCTTGGTCTCCTCACTAGGTGTTCACTTTTTCAAGACTGAGTCAGTAAATCACTCTTCTTCACACAGTGCTTTGCACACAGCACCTATGCAGAAAACAGATTTGTGTTTCAGTGGAACTGTCGAATGAGTTTCCTTTGCCTTGTGGGTTATGTTGGAAGTTCATTGAGTTCAGGAATTGTGTGGTGGTCTCTCATGCAGCCTAGCAGAATGGCATAGGGGCTTGGCTTATAAGCTTCATTGACTGAAAGATCAATAAGTGACCCAATAGCTTTTTCCCCTTTTGGTTACAAATACATTGGCAGTGAAGCATTTTTCTGACTGTCTTTCTTAATGAAGCTGCCTTCTCCCTTCTCTGAGCTCCAAGAGCAGTGGGAGGAAGTGCGTGAAGATGATTAGGCCGGGCAGGGCCAGGCCGGGCTGGGGCCAGCTGACTTAATGCAGGAGTGGAGGAAGCAGCCTGGGGCAGGTCACCTTTGAACCCCGACTTGTGAGTTTTCAACAACAGATATTCACTGAGCAATTCGTGTGCTTGGTGCGGTTCTGGCCCTGGGAATCCCGTTGTGAAGAAGACAGAAGAGGCTACTGACTGGCAGGGGACTTCTGTTGGGGGAGCGTGGTCCTGGGGCACTAATCCTGGACCATGAGGAGTGCAGCCGACGAGAGACGGGTCCTAACACTCAGGAGAAGAGTTCTCCTGTCAGGGGCCGCTTCAGATGCGCTCCCTTGTAGAGGGTTGCCTCTTCCAAACCAGCTGCCCGTAGGAAGGCCATCCCGTGGGGGAGCCAGGTGTGTCTGCACACGGGCCACTGTCCTTGTCTTCACGGGGCAATGCTCCCCACAAGAGCAGTCCCTGCAGCTGCCTAAGATGCTGCTGCTGTCGTATCCCAGGGGCTAAATCGGCCCCTTCCAGGTTCACAGCAGAAGGACAATCCTCTCCCGCTGGGAACTTCAGCACATGGATCCTGTTTTGATTATCAAATCAGAATGTTGGCACTACAGGTGCTCCTCAGAGAAATCAGCCAGGAACAGCCTGTGACCCGGAGCTTGCCAAAAGTCCTTTGGGACATCTGCTATTTTTTCCTTTTTATTGAATTGATTGGGGTGACACTGGTTACGAAATTATACAAATTTCAGGTGCACAATTCCACAACACATCATCCATACACTGTATTGTGTGTTCACCACCTCAAGTCAGGCCTCCTTTCATCACCATTTATCCCCCCACACCCCACCCTCAGCAATCACCACACCGTTGTCTGTGTCCATGGGTTTTTTTCTCTCTTTCTCTTTTCTTTTTCGCTCAATCCATCCACCCCTCCCCACTCAGCCCCTTAACCCCACCCCCACACACAGCCATCAGCCTGCTCTCTATCTATGAATCTCTCTATTTTGCTTGGGAGAGGGACCCTCATGGGCACATTAACTGTGATGTCTTCAGGTGCGTGGTGCTCTACCCCTGAATCACCAGGGACATCGTATTTTTAGCTAATAGTGTGCTCCAGCCAAATAAATACCTGTGCCAAATTAAATTAACGGATGCCTTCAGATTTTTGGAGAGTTATTTAAAAATGTATGTCAACATCTGGGTGTCTTTTACAAACCTGGTTAGAGGCTTTCATTATAATAGTGTCTTTTCATATGAGGACGTTTCTTGACAAATCCATTTTTAAATTCATGGCTGGAAAAAAATTCCTCTGCAGGTGAATTTGTCAGAACAAAAAGAATTTAATGACCTAGTGTGATTCCCATTTTTGCTTTGGCTACCAGGAAACACCGCTACATCTATTGCCCAGCTGCGGTAATGGGATTCTTTGATTCCGCTAGCCCGTAAGTAGCCCTAGATCCACAGTGACTGGACATAAATGTGTGTCTGACAGCTGCTCGGACACACGGACATCTGAAAGAACATCAGTGACGGTTCTTATCTGACACGTATTCACTCATTGGAACAACTATTGCTTCATAGCCTCAAATGTCCAAAAGTCTCTTTCTGGTTTCAAGGCAAAGTGTGTTATCAGCCAGCCAGAAAATGACAAGAGGATTAGTTTGTCAGGAGCTTTATGGGGGCTGAGCTGTCAGACCCTAGCAGAGGCAGATTTAAGTCCTGCCTCTGGTCTCTGTGTCGCTGTGGTCTCACAACAAGGGAGTGTGCGAGGTTCTGAGTGACAGAAAGCACTTTTTTTGTTTTTAAAGAACCTGGACTTACCCTACAGTCTGGCTGTGCACCGGGGCTCCTGGGAGTCCTCACCGCAGCCCACCAGGCAGCCAGCTGGGGACCTTCTCTGACTAGTGACTGCAGGGCGGTGGGGGCACCTGGGGGAACGCCGAGCGTGTTGGACAAATGCACATAGAGCTTCAGGAGAAGCCTCTGCTGCTGCAGCTGAGGCTAATTTTTCGGGGCCGCCTGGGAGGGGCGGGGTGAGGGGGATATGGGAGTCGTCCCCATACCCCGTGATTCGCGACTCTGCCAGGGCAGAGACTGGTGCACAGGGGAGCTGAGGAGTGTTCTGTGGATCCGCAGTCATTTCTATTTTCATCCATCGTATTCACAGCACTTTCCTTACAGGCGATTGTGTTCAGCAGTGTCGAAAGGCATTTCTTCCTTCTTCCCCTTCACCTCTCCAGCTATTTCAGTGAATGATCTTCTTGGAAATCATTCATTATTATGTCACTTAATTGTGGAACAATGACAGATAACAGTAATCTAATAATCGATCACGTTCAGTTATCTCAAGACAGCCCCAGAGACCAGAAATCCAAGCCAGAGGTCTGTCTGCCCTAATTCCTACAGCCAAACCCATTCTGACTGCCGACCTCCATTAGGTCAGTTTGAAACAACATTCTGCAGGGGACCAGAGAGCTCCATTCAGTGGGTGCCTGTGTGTTTGTAGATGTGACAAGAAGAATAGCCACCGGCTAGCTGCAAAGCAAAAATTCAGATTTCTCTTGGCCGCAAAATGGTAGGAAAAAAAAAAAAAGGTTTTCCTATTAACAAAGACTGGAAAGGAATAGAGAGAAATGGAGATGGAATTGTGGGATCAACAGGTTTTTCTTCGCCTTTTCTAGTTCCAAATCTTCCTCTGATGACCTTTTTCTAATGAAGGGAAATAAGAACTAAATACCCTCCGCAAGCTTGACTGAGTGCTGGGAAGGATGCCTTTAACAGGGACCAACGTGCAAGCCTACAGCCCAGCTGGACTCTCAAGTGGCAGAGAAGGGGTTTGTTGAGCATGGGCTCCGGGCCTTCTTTCTAGGCCAGGGTTCCCAAACCTTCAGAGTGCCTTAGCTTCTCATCCTTTTTTCCCTGGCACCCTAGGCTGGAACAAATACCTAACGGTTCGAACAATTTGATAAGTATTTATGCCTTAACAACATACTAGCTGTTTATATTGGTTTCCTGTGGCTGCCTTTAAAAAAATGAACTTAGTGGCTTACAACAACACATTTACTGTTCTACAGTCCTGGAAGGGAGAAGTTCAAATTCAGTCTCTCTGGGCTAACGTCAAGGCGTCGGCAGGGCTGGTTCCTTCTGGAGGCCCCAGAGGAGAATCTCATTCCTTGGCCTTTTGCAGCATCTAGAGGCCATCTGCACGCCTTGGCTTGTATACTTTCCCCCACCTTCAAAACCAGCATCGTAGCATCATCCCCTCTCCTTCTCTGATTCTGACCCTCCTGTCTCCCTCGTGTAAGGACCTTTGTGATTATGTTGGGCCCACCCAGATAATCTGGGATCATCTCCCCATCTCAACGCCCTGACCTTAATCATATCTGCAAAATCCTTTTGTCAGGGCCACTATTCAGCCTACCATACCATTTAAAAAATATTTCTCTTTCACTCTTAAACAACCATAATCACTTACTAACAGGACATGTGCAGCCGTTGGGTTCAGCTTCTAATCCTTGGAATCAGATTGGACATGGCCACTCTCCTGCCTCACATTGATGTTTGTGCAATACTTGCTTTTTATTATGATAAACTGCTGAAAATCCATCTTCACAAAGATATGGTATCATTGAAAGGAATATGGCACGATCTAATGGTGAAATTATTCGAGCTAGTAACTTGCTTTGTGTTCAGCAAGTGTCAAGTCATTATGTTTCCCTCAAAATTGTTGAAATATCCCAAGGCACCCCTGTGACTTTGCTCAGGTGTCTGAGGTGCCCCGGCCCATCTTGAGAACCACAACTTGAGGAGAAAAGCATCCCCCGCTCAACCCCTTAGTCTGGGCCTCATGTGGTGAGGAGTGGGTGTCCCCCTTGGCCAGGCTGTCTCTTCTAGTCCTGGTCAGTGTCCAGATAACACATCCAGTTAAGAAGATGCCACTAGACCCAAAGTCTATCCCTGGCTGAGCCCCATCCCCCTTCCTGGACGGGCTAAGGCTCATGAGCCTCCATGGCCACTCACACCGACCCTTCCCTTCCATCACAGATCATGCAGAGTGAGGCTCTTCAGGGCACTTTGTGGCCACAACCACAGAGGAAGAAGAGACTTACTCTTGGGTTCTTTGGGCATGTTTCCTGAAAGACACTTACTGAAAAGCCATAGAGGGCATTCAATTGATCGGTCACTGCATTAGTCACAGCAGGCTGCCTGAATGAAGTAGGGTGCCCACATCTAGGGAGTGAATTGTCCGTTAAGGGTTAAGTCCCAGCGTTAGCATGAGTCCTGGTGACTGTGGAGGGAGAGTTATTAATACCCTGCTGCCTTTCCAAGACCCTCACCTTCTCTCTGGACAAAACCTTGCATGGGTGCAGGTGGGGCTGCAGTCTTACAAACTGGGGCCTTAGGTAAAGGGTCTTTTAGTGTAGTGATCCACACTTAGCACAGGCGTGCAGTCCTTCATAATGTTCACTGGCCCTCGACACAGGTAGGCAAAACCAGATAGGTTTTCCATGGGGAGGTTAGCTCCAGCAGATGACATTCCAGTTGTGGTTGGAGAGAGGTCAAAATGTAGCAGAAGCTCAGTCAGCATCGGCAAGAGATCTGTGACCTCTAGTCCTGAACAGTAGGTGGTTTTGCTTTCCACCCACCTGCCAGGTAACCCCACTCAACCACACCCCGCACCATCCCTCCTCAGACGCAGAATTCTCATCTCTAAAGTAGAGGTAAAAATGAAATACTGCCCTAGCAGCTTGATGGAATGGTCAAGAATAAACCGTTTTTTACACATTTTTGTGGTTTGGGAAGCATCAAATGCTCTGATATCATCAACCGCTCTGGTAATAGTGACCTTGGTTTCTTTATTCAGCCATCTCACCTTGTCACAGGGGGTCTTGTTCAGCTTACCCCCTTGAGGAGGGAGGGGCTAGCCTGGCTCCCTGTGTGCTGCTTCTAAGACCTTCCATGCGTGAGCTCATTTATCTTGGTAATAATCCAAACGATTAGGGCAAGCAAATTCAGATTCGCATTTTCCAAAAATAGGAAACCGATAGAGATTTAAATGACTTTTCCAGTCTGACGGAGTGGAGCTGAAGCTCAGGGAAGAAGAGGGTGGTTTTCCTTTGTGTGGGCTAGTCATCAGGTAAAGCCACAGAACCAGACGCCTTAGTCAGGAGCTGGGGATGAGGGGGTGTTCTGGCTCCCCAAGGACGCTGGCTCTGTCGTCTTCAGAATGAACCTGCCCTTCCTCGTGCAGGGACCTGCGCCTAAACTGAGAGTAAAACAAACAGATCAGAGTTCTGAATTCGGGGTATGGTGATTTTTTGACCTTACCATTGAAATGAAGGTGCACATGTAAACTCCATCAATTCTATATCCCTACAATGCAGGCCTTGAAGAAGGTAATCTGGGGGTACCATCGTGGCCTTCATGGTGCACAAGCTCTGACCCAGCAGCTCCACCTCTAGGAATGTGTCATCAGGGGAGCCTCAGGGAGGTGGCTGTCTGGGGCAACGTGGTGGGCAGGAGCACAGGCTTTTGCAGGTGGCCTGTGTTTAGATTCTGTGGTCCGTCACTTCCGAGCTGGGTGTAGGCAGGCCCCCGCTTCACCTCTGCAGACCTGGACTTACCGACGTGAGATGGGAGGCGAGCTGGGCGCACGTGAACGTGAGCCCGCGTGTTTACTTGTGCTGGGCCAACGAGGCTTTGCAGCCTTTTTGTGGCAGGAGCAGCATGTCTGATAGTTCTTGGGGACAGTAGAAGAGAGAGCTGCCTGAGGGTATTGGCCCGGAGTAGAGTTACAGAAAGTTCTGGATACTCCCCCAGGGAACCTCCTCTGATTGCTCAAGGCCACCTTGCCAGGAAGGTCCTACCTCTGGTTGCCCAGCGGTGTTGGGGAAATCAGAGTTTGAGCAAAGCCCCTTGGGGATGTGGCTGAGCAGCCACAAGAAGGCAATCTTCTTCCGCTTCTTCTGCAAGCTGGCCCCGCTGTGGCGGGGAAGGGCTGGGCAGAAGGGGGTGGCCGCAGGTCAGGAAACCTCCCACCAGCACGCGACCCTGGCCGCTTTGCTCTCCTCCTGTTCTCCATGGCTGCCCGTGCTCAATTCCTCCCATGGCTACCCAGCGTCCTTAGAGCGCGCCCCAGGGTCCGACCGTGCTGGGAAAGCCCTCCCTGTCCCGCTGGCTTGGCCCACCCGGCCAACATGTTCTCTGGGAGCAGGTGCTCTCCACCTCATCAACCTTACCAGTTCCCGGCCTGTCCAAGGTCATCACTGCCTAGGACCTCTGCTCAGGCCGTTCCCTCTGCCCAGCAGACCCTCGAGTCTTTCTGGCTGGCCTTTCCCTTAGCTCAGATGCCTGCCTCCCTGATCCCCGGTCCAAAGAAGCCTCCCCTCCCAGCACTCAGGACATGACCTTGAGACTGCCTCTGGGCTTTTATTGTATTAACTGTCCCTTTCCCTCCCCCTGCCCTCCAACACACACACACACACACACACACACACACACACACACACACACACGACCAGATGTTCCATATGGCCTCGTTCATGGCTATATGCCCAGCTCCTTGCACAGTAGTTGATGCACACAGCTGCTCAATAAGTATTTGTTGACTGAATAGTTGGTGAAAGCCATTGGAAGTTACAGGTTGACTTGGAATTTTAGCCTGAGTTGGTTGGTAAACGCTTCTGCTGTAAGGTTTAGGAAATAAATTGCAGAAGTGCAGTTGTGGGAAGGTTTGTTCTGTTTCCAGTCTGTAGAAAAGCATTTTAAATATCCACCCTCTGGAATTGCAGAGATTCTGCCATGGTTTAAAACCCTGAGTCTCAGTCTGGGTCCGCAGTGGGCCTGGGAGCCTCCTCGTGTGCGAAACAAAGCAAATGGACTGGGGGGCAATCCACGGATGTGGTTTTATTTTGGCCAACGACGTGTTTTGAAGTAAATTTAAATTAGGTACCAAGGTCGAAGAATTAGAAGATTTCACATAGTAGATTTCAGCATTCTCTGAAAAGCTCTTTAGATCTGATACCACTGGGCCCAAGTCCTGCATGGCAGCACCTGGCTGGTCCTGAGCTGGGCCAGTGAGGTCAGTCCCCGCTGGGCTCACTTCCTTTGTGTCCTCTGGCTGGCCCAACACAGGTAGTCACTTAAGGTGTATGATCCTGGCATGCTCAGAGTGACCGTCACTCTGTCCTGCACAGACACCCGTGATTATATGCATTTCCTTCCTGGAGGAAAGAGTGGACAGCTTCCAAGACCCTTAGCATGAACAGCCCCCTGCACCCTGCTATAAGTTCAGTGAACAGGCTTAGCATCCCTCCCTTCTCTCCCAAGAGACACGAGACGCTTGGGCTGGGGGGCCTCGGGTTAGTGGTATGAGATGACAGTGCATTGGACCCTGGGACCCAAAGGCTGCAGTCCACAGTGCCCTCACGGTGCTCAAGACTGGGCCCTCACTTGGTGCCTCTCGTCTCACTTTGTCCCCTCCTTGCTGAGCCCACAGAGGAGGCTTCTGGGAAAGAATGACTCATGCGCACCCAGAATTTTCTAGCTAGGAAGGCACTGGGAGGGCTTCTCACTAGCCTCAGGCTGGACCAGAAATAGCCATGATAATCGGGTCTGATCTTGAATGTCCTGTGCTCTCTGGGGGTTCTGCTTTGGTAAATAGATACAGCCCTTCCGACCACTTGAAATGTTGCAACATACTTGTTTCCTTCTTCCTCTGAATGTTTATTTATTGCAAACTGCATTGTTGTGGTAAAGAACAAAATAAAAAGGGGAAATTACCTCTGTGCCAGCCCTGTAACACAATTTTATCCTCTTTTCCAGTCCTTTTTCATATGTATACATAATCGCAATTATAGTAAAATTCAAATTCATTCACTTCAGTAGTCTTGGAACCCAGACCAGAGGTAGGCATGCAGTAGGTTTAAGTAATTGTTTGTTGACTCTAAGATGTTTTGTTTAGTTAACTATAAAGCGAACATTCACTGATGTTCTAATTGTTTTCTTATTGCATATACACTGATTACTATTGCATCAAATTGTTAGACTTTATTTTCCATTTTACTATATTTAGGCTTTACCCCACTGTATCAGGATTAGAAATACTGTTGCAGTGAACATTCTTCTTCATATAACAGTTTTTGAGTATTTTGAGTTGTCGTTTTAGGATAAATTCCAAGCATTTAAATCTCTGGATCAGAGGAGAGAAAAGTAAGAATTATAGAAAGTGCTTTCTAAAATATTTATCTCTATTACCAGGATTGTTTGAGAATATTAATTTTATCATAACCTCATCAGCATTTAGATGATAATTTTTAAATTTTTGCTAACTTAGTAGTATAAGATGGTACCTGTTTTAATTTACCTATCTATATATGTGGTTATTAGTACGGGTTGAAGAATTGTTGAAGCGTTTAATAATGGTATTTCCTCTTATGCGCCTTACCTCTTTGAGTAGTTTATATATTTATTAGAATATAGATTTTTTTAGTATATCTATTAGAACGCAGATTTTTTTAGTTGGATTTGGGTGAATTTATCACATTAATTGATTGACTCAATTTTCCTATCATAGTGGCTGCAAACGTTTTCCTATGTGCGAGTCTCCATTTTAATATCAGGTGTGTTATTGTGGGTGTGTCCGTCAGGTTTTTGGAGAGTCTGGGAACACGCTGCCAGAAGGACCTCAGACATCTAAGCTGGCCTTGCCGTCTCAGAGGTGGAGACCCAGCCCAGAGCGCAGAGGCCGCAGCTCACTGACACGGCCAGTGAGAGGGGAGCCAGGCAGGGCCGCCCGACGCCAGCCTGCCGCGTTCATCTCCACCCCTCTGGGTAGTAGTGTGCTGCTGCCTGAGCTCCTAAGGGCCCCTGTTGCACTCCTAGCCCAGAAGGTTCTTTTGCACTGGAGTTTAGTGTCTGTTTTTTGAACCAAGACAGTCTTCGTAGGACTCTGCTGAGGGTGGCTACTGCCATTCTGATAACAAGGAACCAGCCATTCCATCTTTCTGATTCAGGGCATTTAAAAATATCCTGGGCTGGGGAATTTGGAGGAACCCATAATCAATTTATGAACATTAGGCTCTTAACAGGCAGTAAATGCAGTTTTGATATTGAATTACCCTCAGAGGATGCATTAGTTCATCAATATTAGCAGCTACCCGTCTGCCAGGTGTTGTCCTAGATATCTGGGTCTGTAAGAAAGGGAGAAGAGGGATGTGGCCCCAGTTAGGCATGTGCTGTTGTCTGGAGGAGCTTTGGCAGCTGGAAGGCTTGTACTTCCTGCTTCGCTGCCTGCCACTCCTCACTGGGAAGGGGAGGCCCCGGAACTGGCAGGTGACTCCCGAACCGGCTGTCAAGAGACCTGGTTTGGGAGCAAAGATTCTATCCCCGGCCCTGGTGCTACGCAGCCAGTGTCGCCGACTGTCGAGATCCCTGAAGCACGTTCACGGTCAGGTCTGTTCATCATTCAACAAACGTACAATGAACACTTATTTAGTCAAGACCCTGTACTGGGCACTCAGATTACTGCAAAGGTGGCCGAGGCCTGGCCCACCCTCCAGGGGTTATACTTTAATGGGATAAACAGAAATACTAATATCTACCTGCCAAACAAACAATTATAAATGAGTGTACATAAAATGCCAGGGCCACAGAGGACTCAGTAAGTAAATTATTTTGAATAGGGTTTGAGGGAAACTTCTCAGAGAACTGCCACTAAGCCAAGGCTTGAGGGATGGGTAGAATTCTGGATGGGGATGACGGAAGAAGATAGAAGAAAAGGAAGAGGACTACCCTCCCTAAGGCACATGTCATCATCCAGGGGAGCCATAGTGCGGAGAGATGTTGTGAGGTGAAAGGTGAGGTTGGATCCAGCTGGTTAGAAATCATCAGGGCTTTGAGAGGGATGATGAGAAGGGACATATATCTGAAGCCTGGGAAGGTTCTAGGTCTGAATGGAAGAATGCTAAGAAAGGAGCCCAGGAAGGAAGAGATGTGAGCCTAGGAGGGGAGGGGCCCCCATGCTTAACAGAAGTCTCTTTTCCCCATACACCTGCTGACACCCATCTTCCATAGCTGTTGATCCCTGTGACAGTGGATGACAGGCGTATCCCTGGGGACTCTGATTCCAGCATGGGTCAGACTTTTTATTTATTGACCTCAGTTTGGTAGGCTGGAGTGGGGAGAGGGCTGGCCGATGCAGCCCTCTTGAAGTCTACTTGCTTAGTTTGGAGAAATCCTGATCTTTGGTGTTTATTTGTTCATTTGTTCAACAAATACTGACTGCCTGTTGTGTACACACCAGGTGTTTAACAGGAAAGCGGACAGGAGGAAAATGACCATAGCATAGAGATGTCCCAAATTCTGGAAGTTTGGAACCTCTTCTTTTCACAGGGAATTGGATCCCTAATTCATTCGCTTACGCCTGGGTCACAGTGCTGCATTTCCCTTACACAAGGAGCCACCCTCCTGCTGACCGTGTTTATGTGCTTCCATCCCAGATGCCTTAGGGCTGCGTGAGCTGCCCCAGAGGACTCATTCCTCGTGGCCATAAATCGCCAAGCGACTCACATGTGCGCGGCCGGCTCCCGCTTGGTCTCCAGCTCCCACTGATACCCCTGGGAATCCAGTCCTCCGGCCTACCTACCTGGCACCCTCCTTGGCAGCCCACTCAAGCCATGGAAGCCCCAGAGGTCCCCGTGGGCTCACTGATTGACTTTGAGACCGAACCATCCACCTCCTCACCCATGGAGGCACTGCCACCAAAGCTGCAGGATGGGGACAGCTCCCAGGGTGACGACGGTGCATCAGAGAGTGAGACCACGGAGTCAGCAGACAGCGAGAATGACATGGGCGAGTCGCCCTCACACCCGTCCTGGGACCAGTACCACCGCTCCTCCTCCAACGAGTCCTTCTCTTCCAACCAGAGCACGGAGTCAGCCAAGGATGAGGAGGCCCTGGAGCTCAGGGAATTCATGCGCAGCTATGTGGAGAAGATCTTCTCTGGAGGGTAAGCCCCTAGGCCCTCTCTACTCTTGGCTTTGTCCCAGAGAAGGGTGTCATGTAGGGCCAGGGCTTCCACCCTTCACCAGTGAGGGGCCTCCCCGTGGTTCGCAACCCCACGGCAGGTTGCAGATAGAACCAGATGGGAAATTTTCACCCTTTCTTCCCTCCCCCAGCAGCTGTGACCACTCCTCTGTGACTCTCACCTCATCATTGCTAAATCCAAGAGGACACTAGCTTTGCTTTCCCAGGACCTGAGCACTTGCAGGTCAGCTCCTTGCTGGCAATCCATGTCAAAGTCATGCCTGGCCAGGGGGCTGCAATTATGAGCTGCCCTTAAATTTAGGGCCAGTAGAAGGCGAGAAGGTTGCAGTGCCCCACGCTCCTTGTGATGCTCATGGGCAGCTGAGCCTTAAGCAGCTGCTGGGATGGTGACTCTTCCTCATACTTCTTCCTGGCCCTTCTTTCATGGTTCTTGCAGGGGTAGTAAGGACATTGACAATTGGAGCAGCAGGAAGCAGAAGTGGGAGTTAGAATGAAGGCAGAGGGGCAGGGAATATGTGGGTGGGCCTCTAGCTCTCCCACCCTCATGTATTAATAGCTCAACCAAGGGCAAGGGGAGGCAAACAAGCCCAAATTCGTGGGCGGCAGGGGTTGACTGGCGGTCTTGCATCGTTCACAGCGCCACGTTGAGGGCCAAAAGCCTTAGTACTCAGGCTGTCTTCTGTGGGCCCAAAGCATCGGCATCACTGGGAACCTGTTAGAAATGCAGGCTTGGGCCTCACCCAGCCCCACTGAGTCTGAATCTGTCTTTTAACACAGCCTCTCGACTACTCACACACGCGTTACGGCCTGAGGAGCTCTGGAAGAAGGGTACATTTCCCATTTTCATTAAGCAGTAAGAATTTCTGCCTGTTGACACTCTGCAAAGACTATATTCTTTTCTGTCATGATTTAGGTCTCTTGTTTATGACTGGCTAAGTTGGCGTTTGCCTTTTTCAGGTGTGCCTCAGTTCTCCATGCAGTTAAAAAAGGGAAAATTTCTAATGATAATCTAACTACCTGACGATCCAAAGATGCATTTCTATTTGATTTTGAGTGCATTCTGGGAGAGCAGTAGATGTGGCTTCCTACTCATTTTGTTTGACTAACACTGATATTAGTCAGCTCTCTCTGAGCACACCCAGTTAATGCAACAGGGAGAAAGCCCAGAAGCTTGTCAGTTTGCCAGGAAGGCTGGTCTGTATTTGTGGCAGCCTGTCAGCAATATGGAACGTGGACAACTGGATCAGATGCACTTTCAAGAGCTTTCCAAAAATCATTGCAAATGGCTGGCAAATTCTTGTATTTCATCTGGTGTTTGGGGATAAATGAGACCAAGATGTTTTCTACAGAACCTTAAATAAATGGAATATTGTACGAGCCAATTGATCTTCAGCCCCTACTTCATATTTGTAGTCATTAAATTTGGGGTGGAGTATTGGCCCCCTATGAAGAGTGACTAGAGGTGATTTGAGATCAGTGAGCACTTTGTCCACCCTGGAGGTCGGCCATGACTCCCTGCAGTCCCTTAGTCTCTACCCTCCCCCCGTCCTCCCCCACACACACACTGGATAGAGGTAAGCACACTGGCTTTTCAGAAGCTCAGAGGAATCAGCAGCCACGCCCTCCTTCTGACTGGTGGGGGGTGGCATCAGACACATGTGTCCTGCTGAGACTGAGGCATTCTTCAGTGCAGTGGGTGGACCCATGCTGGCTTCAGCACCAAAGATAAGTGAGGTGAGCTAGAGAACCAAGCCTTCAGAGGAGGGTAATGACACCCTTGTTAGTGCTTGGATCACCTAACTGGAGGCAGGAGGTCAAGGGAGAAGGAACATGGGCTTTGGAGCCCGGAAGTCTGGATGGAGCCCCCATTTCCTCCTCAACTGTGTTGGACCCTCCAAACCAGTCTCCTCACCTGCAAAGTGAGAATAACACCGTTTCCTTGAAGAGGTTACCCGGAGGGTAAGACAAGCCATGATGTAGGTCAGGCAGCTACACTAGCTGAGTGCGATACTTATTCGTTCCTTTCTTTCCTCTTCCTCCTACTGTGACCTTTTTGTTTCAGAGGATTTAAAGTTGTGTTTTTTCCCCCTCTGTTCTTTTTTTTTTCAGGGAGGACTTGGACCAAGAGGAGAAAGCCAAGTTTGGGGAGTACTGCAGCAGCGAAAATGGAAAAGGCCGGGAGTGGTTTGCGCGATTCGTGAGCGCCCAGGTAAGGGCAGGTGCTGGGAGGAGTGCCCAGGTAAGGGAGATGTGGCAGGAGAGCACACAGGCAAGGGGAGGTGACGGGGAGGGGGCTGGCCATGTGTAGCATCCTCTCTTTCTGTTTAATTCCTCTGCTCAGGAGAAGAGAGTCAAGGGAAATGACCTAACAGGAAAAAAAAGTAAATTTTATCTCAAGATGTTCTGAAAAGGTCTAATAAAACAGTGGGGAGTGGGAAGTAGCGCACTTGGATGTCCCGCTAGAAAGGAATGAGCGAGCAAACTGGCCTCTCCACCGCATGAAATTCCAGAACAGTTAGTTTTTTTAAAGGCAAGCATGTGGATTATGTCCATACATATTTTTATTAAATAACCCACAACATTCAGTTTGTCTAAAGATGTATTCAAGACAATGACAGAATGTGAGTTTGAAAAGAATTTTATGTTTTGTAAATATCCAGTAAGTTCTTTTTCTGTAAAGTGGCTTTCAGTTCTTAGTTTTTAAAATATTTTTATCACAAATAATTTATTCTTCAAAGAAAAATTAGAAAATGCTTGTAAGCAAAAACAGAAAAACTACTCATAAATCTACAATCCAGAAATAGACAATGTTGTCATTAAGGGTTTGTCCCTCCATACTTTTTCATGTGTAGGTGAGTGTGTGAAGTTCCTAGTTTTTAAAAATCTCATAAGGAGGAGACACAGGAAACCATCTGCCTGTGCTCTGGTGAGCTACGGCCACGTGCTGGGGGACAACCCCTGCTGGGGTCCTGGTTTCTGTAGATCGGGGGAGGCTGTTACGCTCGTGGGCTCTCATCTCAGCTGTCCTAAGGGATGCTCAGCGTGGTAAGCCTGCAACCTCTCTTGAGCTGCGGTGTACCTCTGCCACCCGGCTGTCCTGGTGACATGTCTGCCCTCTCCCCGGACAGCGCTGCAATTCCAAGTGTGTCTCAGAGCCGACATTCTACCGCCTGGTGCAGTCTTTCGCAGTGGTCCTGTTCGAGTAAGTGATGCTGTCGCTCTTCCCTCCCTTCCTGGCCCCACAATGACCCAGTTGTGAGTAACAGGCACACGAGTTGTGAGCTCGCAGCTGCTGTGATATGCCCAGCATCAGCTACCAGGAGCGGTCAGGACCAGCACCTCCTGGGAGGGCGTTAGTGAGGATCCTTGTCTGACAGGAGAGATTAGAGGACCGCAGCTGGGTGTGAGTAAATTCCCCTACACTGGTCCTCAGGACAGGCTGCGATCACACACAGTTGGCCCTACCCTCCTCCATCAGAGATCTGGCATTTTCTTGATTTCCTGTTGTGAAGTACTTCAAACTAGGTAACTGCCCACTTAATGATATGATTGGATGAGAGCCTGCTCTGAATAGGAATTTGGCACTGCTGAAGCCTTTTGTCACAAAGGCGTTCAGCCAGTGTGGGGCGGTGGGCAGGGCCCCCTCTGCCTCTGTGAGCTGTGGGAGGCAGGCCCAGGACTGGGGGGGGAGCTCTTCTCCTGAGGCCCCATGGCTCTAGGATGCATCAGAGCAGATGACATGTCCTCCAAATGACAAATCTAAGGGACCCATTTAAGCCTGGGGCAGCCAAGCCATGGCTTTAATGATCCAGGTAAACAGGACAGATTGTGGGTAGGAAAGCAAGGGGCTGATCTGACGATCACTTGCGTTCCCCTTCACCCCCATCACCTCAGTGTGGCCTCAAAGCAGGTCCTGGTCCCGTGACTTATGCCATGGCCACCTCCCTGTGTCCCCATGTCCATTTTGTCCTTCCCTCCCTTCTCACAATAGAAACATAGCTCTTCAACCTTAATCCCCCTGTGTCTCGGTGTCTCCTGACCTATTCTGTCATGAACACGGGCCATACATGTCCTGGAGGAAAGTGGCCAAGGATCTGTGTGTTTCCCGCACTCGTTCAGAACACCCCACGTTCAGGACACAGCCCCGGTGTGAGGAGTCCGGGTGCGCCCGCCTTGGCTGGGAGCCCACGGGGAGCTCATGGAAAGCGGCCCCCAGGCTTCTTGTGTGCAGCACGCTCCCAGACGCTGGCGATATATATGTCACCGTCCAGATATTTGCGTCTGTAGGAATTTTCATGAGCCCATAGTTTGTGTGCATTTGCTTCTCACGTGGTAACATGCTTATCTAATTCTTTGTGTTTTTCCTTAAATAAATAAAATTGGGGGGGAAAATTAAATTCAAGCTTCAACCCTGCCAAAACACAAAATCTTCCCATTACTTTGTGAGCATATATATTGTATTTTTGTATGGTTGCAAACAAAATAATACAAAATTGCATTAATACTTTGAAATATTTATTATTTTTAAAATATGAATTTTGTAATTTTAAGTTTATTGGTATCTTTAGTTTTTATACTTTTATTTAGTCTGTTATGGTTTTATTAGTAGTTTAATTCTTTAAAGTTATTAAATTTTTTTTATATTAAAAGATCAACAACAATGGCCCAAACCCACCATCTGTCTGTATCGTTCCTGTTGACTTTTTTTAAAGTATTGCTTGTCCAAGGTTAAAAACTAAACAGGAAAGAAAAGTGCAAAGGGGAATAGGATGCAAAGGCACACAGAAGCCTGGGATGAAAAGGAAAGTCTTTTTCACACCTGTTCCTCTCACTTTAGATCCACCTCCCGATGGAAACCCCGGTAATGATGCACATGTCGGCAAATTTGTTTTTAAAAAAAGGCATTACATTTACATACAGTTCTGCATTTGCAATGGCTATGTAGTATTGTCATATGTCACACAGCATAATTTATTCAACTCATGCCCCGTTAATGGCATTGAGGTTACCCCTCTTCATTTCTTCTCTAACTCCCAGTGCCACCGGGGACATCACTGCAGGGCCAGCCCCTGTCACAGTGCAAAGTCCTAGCAGCAGACAGGCACTCTTTGTGAAGTTTCTTCCTTTATTATTTGCTTAGTTGAGTGGATCTCTGTGTATCTTATAAATCTTAATATAGTAAGCATAATGTAATATAGTCAGTATACTTTTTACATCTGTAGAATATTCTTTAGTATATAAAAGGTCCTGGCATGTAATAATCTGATTTTCAGTGACAGAGTGTAGGGAGGCCTGCAAACTCCCGGTGGCTCTCAACTGCCATCCCTGGGCAAGGTGCTTCAGAACATCAGCTTCACGGGACAGTGTGCTAGGAATGTGCATTCTCAGGACCTGCCCCACCAGACCTACCAAACCACATGCTTTTTGGAGGCCCAGCAATCCACAGCTTCCCATGCCCTCAACGTGATTCTGACACTGCTTAAGTCTGAGAACCATTGACTGGAGTGCGTCATCTAAGTCACTGCCAATTTCCAAGGAGCAGGGTCTGGAGGGCCCACTTTGATCTGAGACCTGAGGCCTGACTTCCAGCCCTGGCACTGCTCCTGTGTGTAGGGTTGAGCTTTCTGGGCCTTGGCTGTTCCACCTTGAAAATGAAGAGGCCAGGCCCAGAATCAGACCCAGTTCCTGCGTTGTGTCTGTAACTCACCTAACTGGGCCAAGGAGGGTTTTTGGTTGTTGTCGCCTCTCCTAAGTAGCATTTCGGGAGTGAGCTATTCATTCCGCATGTTTGCAAAGTATTTTGGTCTTGTTTCATGAACCTGCAGTAAGAAAATGGAGTGGAATGATTATGTGGCCAGTCAACCTTGCTTCTCATTTCAGGTGTCATCAGATGGATGACTTTGGGCCTGCCAAGAACCTCATGACCATGTGCTTCACTTACTACCACATCGGTAAGACGTGGGGGGCGTGGCTTACAGGGAGGGCAAACCTGGAAACTCAAGACTTGTCAGCTTCCAACATGGCATCAAATGGGGGTTTCTTCCCGATTAAAGGCAAAGCTGCGAGGCTTCCAGAAAACAATGAGAGCTGATGTGAGGGAGGGCATGAGCAAGAGTGAGATTCCTAAAGCAGGAAACATGGTCTACATTGTGGGTCTAGCGACTGACTGTCCACAGTACAAGAGAAACACCACTGCTAGAAGTGAGAAAATGAACACATTCAGCAGGATGTTTCACGGTGGACACAGAAATTGTTGCATGTGACTACATCAGTTTTAGGTTTTAGCAAATATGACACAGGGTTGGCTCTTGAAGGAAGGTGAAAGGAACAGTCTGGGATCTTAGGCTAGAAAGTGTTTCCAGTTGTGGGCTAGAGATGCCTTCATGAGGAGAATAGACTTCGTGCCGAGGCTCTGACAGTTCTTCTAGCTCATTCCATTGGAATTTTCTGGTACATTAGAGATGGGGCGCTCCCTGTCTTAAACTGTTGCAACAGAGTCTCATTCAGGCCACCGTAAGGAGGCTGCTGGCGGCCTGCACTTGGACTAGAGCCCCCTTCATGACCCACAGCTTCACTTTTGTGGTATATCCCTGTCCTCTGCCACTGGCTTTGTCCTCTCCTCACTCCCAGCAGCCATCCTCTCCTTGCCCCTCAGTTCTGTTGGCAGTAGCTGGTCTGACTGCCTGAGCTCAGCCAGACCACCGCTGGGTGGGCTCTTGGTGCTGGGCCACTCATTGGCCATCTTTGGGTCAGATGGGAGCCCCTCATCCAACCTGTGGCTCCTCCTTCTCAAAGGACAGCCAGATACTGCTTATCTGAGTCAGACCTGTACACAGAGCAGCTTCAGTTAGTAGGAGCTTAGTAACTTGACCTGTAGAGGGCCCTTGACCTGTAGGGGACACCTTGGCCTATAGGGGCACCTTGGTCTGAAGGGGTCACCTTTGACCTGTAGGGGGCATATTGCCTGGGGTGGCACCTTGACCTATAAGGGTGTGACTTGACCTATAGGGGGCACTGTAGTTTGGAGGAGGCCCTTTGACCTATTGGAGTGCCTTGGCCTGTCCAGGGGGCGTCTTGGCCCGAAGGTCCACACACTGTCCTTAGAAAGGGCCATTTCTTGTATTGCCTCCACTCACTGTTTCTTCTCCCAGAATACCCTCCCTTAGCCATCCCCCACAGCTGCTTCAGTCCCTGTCCGGGTACCCTCAAGGCTGTCTGGAATCTGCACTGCTCCTCCCACCACAAGGAAACACACAATTCATGCTTCCCTCGGTAGTCCTCCAGCCCTTGGCCTCAGTGCCACGTTACTGTTTTCTACCTTACACTCTCACTGTGTGTGTGCATTGCCCACCTCCTTTCTGGGCTGTGTGCTTCTTTGGGGCTGGATCCTTGCCTGTTTCTTCCGTAGCCCCTGTGGCACCTGGCTGACCTCTTGTACAGTCAGTACCTAGTGACTGCCCTGAGAGAGGAGGTGCCCAGGCTCGCCTGTTCCCCAGGGCACGTCTGAGCCTTTTGCTTCCTGCTGCCATGCCCCGGCCATTGTGGAAGGAGGTCTCCCCGCCACACCAGAGCTGCTCCAGCGGCCAGCAAGAGTTCTGTTCCACCCTCTGTTGTAGCTGCTGCACAGTATGGTTCTTATCCCCGCTCTGTCTCCAGGGAAGGCACACCTGCTTCCCTCTGAGTCCAAGGAGAAGCCTGCAGGGAGCATCGACTCCTACTTGAAGTCCGCCAACAGCTGGTTAGCGGAGAAGAAGGACATCGCTGAGCGGCTGCTGAAGAACACGTCGGCCAAGACGGAGAATGTCAAGGGCTTCTTCGGGGGGCTGGAGACCAAGCTGAAGGGACCCCTGGTCAGGAAAAATGAGTAAGTGTGGCCTGGTGTGCATCCCTGTCTGACTGTGGGGAGGGGTTGGCACGCAGGCGAGACAAACAGCAGCGGTTGAATTAAGTCCAAGGCACTGAGGAGGCCCTGGCCTGGCGATGGTAGAATCAGTTTGCCCCTTGGTGACCTTGGGACTGCAGGCTGCCCCGAGGGGCGCAGCTGCCAGCCCAGCTTGACTCCCTGCGCCCCAGAATTTTGTAGGATTTTCAAATGCCATTCTGTTTGTTGACACGCAGGGATGTCTCCTGTGGGTCCATGTTTTCTAGGACAGATGAGAAGCATATGGAAATTGGTAGGAGGGAAGTTACAGCTCCCCCCCCACACACACCTCCTTCCCCGCCTAACTGTGGTGAGAGTTTATGTTAAGGGACAAGGCAGGCTTGGGAGAAACCACTGTCCCCAGGACAACAGCTCTCCCACGGATACTCAGGGCTCTTATAACATGAGTGTAGAAACTAAAGCTTCCAAGGAAGGGGCACGTCAGCAAGAGAGCTCTGGACCCAGTGCCAGTGTTGGCCACTCTGGGGTCCCCACCGTCACCTCCAGTGGCTTGGTTACAACCAGGTGACTTGGCTTTATTACTCTTCTGGTCCACATAGTTTTGAATTTGGAGAGAACTGCACAAAAAAACCTAAATTCTAAGACTGGCAATTGATGTAATAGAAACTTTTTTTAGAGAAAACCACATTAAACGTACACATTGGTTACGGCACTGAGTCCCGTGTCAGCGACGTAACATGGTTTCTTTGAGAGAGTGTGAGGGTCATACGGTCACTGCTATGGTTTCTGTCCCCCAGCGAGGATGAGAGCAAGCCCAAGGACAAGCCTCAGAAGACTGGTGAGTGCCTCCCAGCTACCCGGTCCGTGTAACCCAGGTCCCCGCAGAAGTCTTCAGCCAGCCCAGCCGTAACTAGCAGCACCAACCGGCAGGCGTCTAACTGTCCTGGGGCTCCACTCCCCTGTACACAAGGTGCTGCCATAGGGGACTCCCCAGTCTCTCTCAGCTCCTGTCTGTTTTCTTACTGAACTTTTGAGAAGGGCCGCTTCTCTAGGGAGAAGAAGCTGGAGCTAAGCTCCTTATCCCAGGGAAGCTGAGGGAAGTATCACCGGGGGCGCAGGGGCCTTCCGGGACCCCTGCTTCAGAAAGGGCCCTTGCCAGGTGTGAGGAGCGTCCTTGCTGCCCATGGGCAGCAGAAAAGCTGTCGTGCAACTCCAACCGTGCGTTTCTGTGGCCTTTGGGGAGAAGCAGTGGCTTCAGCAGCATGGCCATGGGGCTTGCCGACGAGCGGGTGCAGCCAGGGCCTTGCTCAGTCTCTCTCGCCCTCCCACAGCGACTGTGTGCAGCCCGGAGGAGGAGAGGAAGGGGGAGAAGATCTACCTGTACACGCACCTGAAGCAGCAGCCCATCTGGTAAGGCCCCCTCGCACCCATGCGGCAGCAGCCGCTGCACCTTCACCTTGGTCAGAAGCGAGGGTCACTCACGGCCACAAGGGCGGCCGAAATAAAACTGATGAACAATAACAAGGGCTGGTGAGGATGTAGAGAAATTGCAACCCTCCCGCACTGCTGGTGAGATTGTCCAATGGGGCAGTGACTTAGGAAGGCAGTCTGCCAGGTCCTCCGAAGGTTAAACATAGAGTTACCCTATGACCCAGTGATTCCACCCTGTGAATGTACTCAAAAGAATTGAAAACGGGTACTCAAACAAAAACTTGTGCATATATGTTCCTAAGTAGCATGATACATAATAGCCAAATGGCGGAAACAATCTGAATGTTCATCTATGTGGACATTTGACATATAGATACACAAAATGCGACATCTCCGTGCCGTGGAGCATCATCCAGCCACGTAAAGGAATGAGGCTCTGATACCTGCAATAGCATGGAGGAACCCGGAACACATTTGGCTCAATGAAAGAAGCCAGACCAAAAGACCATACAGTGTGACTTCATTTATGTCAACTGTTCAGGACAGGCAGATCCCTGGAGACAAAGTAGATTAGCAGTTACCAGAAGCTAAGGGGACTGGGAAACGAACAAGGAGTGATTACTCCTGGGCACAGGTATTCATTCGGAGAATACTTGTACTTTGGAAAGATAGTGGGAAGGTCGTACAACTCTGAATATACTAAAAACGACTGAATTGCGTGCTTTAAAAGTGAATTTCATGGTATGTGAATTATATCCCAATAAAGCTATTTTGTATAGAAAAGGTCGTGGTTGCACAGAAGGGCCAGCAGGCGAGGAAACCTCACCCTCTGCCTTGCTCCGTGAGCGATCGCTTGTGCTGCTCTAGTCCCGCTGCAGCCTCTCCATCCCCACATTTTAGTTATGCGCAGTAGGCAGTGTACTGGCACCCGGGACCCAGAGGTGTCAGACCCGCGCCTCCCTCAGAGATCACAGTCTGGCTACAGGAGAAAAGGGCCTCATGAGGAATGTGGCCAGAGGGCTGGGCTGGAGCTGTCCAGAAGCCTCCACGGGGCGGCCCGACCTGAGCTGGGCCAGGCTCAAGGAGAAGCAGGGAAAAGTGGAAACTGACCAGCCGCTGTCACACCTGCCCAGTGGTTTTAGCTCAGCGCCCTGAGCCTGGACTTGGGGGCTGCCTTATTAGCTGCAGCAGGACAGCAGCTCTGAAGGGCCAGGTGATGAATATTTTAGACTTTGCAGGCAACCATTCAACTGTGCTGT
>PVJD01009438.1:0-62681 GCA_004026545.1 Mormoops blainvillei
AAGAGTCAGGAAGGACCCCCCCTCCCCACTGCTATTGCTATATTAACCTGCTGGAGGGCAGGGTCCACTTCTCCCCTCCTCACCCACTAAGGCAGGGCTGTTAGGTAAACTTCCTCCCCTTCTCCCTGAGCAGATGGGTGGAGACAAGGTAAGCCTCTGGTTACATTTTTAAAATAGTGTTGAGAGGAGGGAGGCGGGCTCACCTGACGGGAAGGGCAGGTTCTTCTGCCTCCCTCCCTGGGCCTTCGGTCTCAAGGCAAGCCAAGCAGCTGAGCCCCACACCCCGCCACCTTGTCACCTCAGAGATGCTCACTTTAGAGGGCACTACACTGGCCTCACACAGCCCTTCCACAAGAATCTGTCCTTCCCATTGATTTTCCCTTTCCCCCCGCGGCCTCCCCAACATAGAAAGAAGTCCCTCCTCCTAACACAGTCCCGGTATCCAGGCCCTGGGCAGCCTCGGTCACCCATCCAGTCACCAGCTAGCAGCTGGCAATGCTGAGAGGATGGCTTTGTAGGGAAAATGGATGGTGGAACGAGGGTCACCCAGGCCGACCTGAGACATGGGTACAGGCTTTACTTGGCACTCGCAATGGCCCTGTCCTGGCTTCTTCTATGCTCCAGAGGGTACAGGGCCCGGAGCCCCCGGCAGCGGGAAGGGAGGCAGGCAGGCCCTCTGGCTTTCCGACTGTGGCAACTGAGCCCACGGCATTGCCCTCTGTGACCTTTCTGTATCCATAGACCCTGCCTCACCCTAACCCCTGGTTAGCTTCTTCCTTAGGGGCTGGCTTTGCCCCTCCGCTGGACATAGATGTGGCTGTGTCTTGCTCTTGAATTATCCTCGTTTGTAAACTTCCTGCCTCCCCTCCCAGACTTCTTGCCCAGGCCCTCAAATAATGTTTGCTGAATGCCTGGTTGCCTTCTGAAGGACTGAGTGATGAACCAACCCCAAGAGGTCTGAGCTCGTCCTCCATCATCTCTGGCCTGAGGGGTTCCCAGGATGTCTGGCGTGCTGGCCTTCACGGAATGGAGAATCTTGAATGCTTTAGGACGATAAGCCTGAGGACTGGGGCGCACATGGCCTCGGAATTAGGCTGACCTGGGCCAACTCCCAGCTGTGGAACTCATCTGATATCCTTGGACAAATCCATTACTTTCTGTGAATATCAGTTGATGACATCTACTTGGAGGGATTACGTGAGGATTAAGTGAGCTTTAACACATATACAGCACTTAGGCTAAAAATTACCCAAATACCATCCAAAGTATACATGTGAGTAGTGTGTGGCTTCTTACATTTTTTTGTTTGTTTTGTTTTGTGCTTTGTGCACATGTGTTTTCAAAAAAATTCTCTTCTGTTGGAATTCGGCCTACAGGGCCGGGGTCGGGTGCAGGCTGACGTGCCAAGGAGTTCTTTCCCAACCCACTGACAACAGGAGCAGTTCTCTCAGTAGCAGCAGCCACACGACTGGCACACCAAGGCCAATGTGTGTCCCCAAGGGCCAAGGGTTTCTGTTGATTCCACTGCTCCCTGTGAGGAAACCAGGACAAAGTTCTTGTCCCTCTTAGCCTTAGAGAAAAACCACCATGGAAGCGAAGTAAAGCAACTCAGTGGGCTTGAAGCTGGTTTTCACTCCCAAGATGTTGCTCTCATTCCTGCGTACAGGGAGCTGCCCCTGATGTGGGGAAGGGCCACTCTCCCCAGTGGGACTGGCGGTAATCAGTGACATCCAATCAAAAGCTGTCTGATCAGCTTGGGATCAGGAGGAAAAGGATCTGGCTGGCCCTGGGATTACTTGGTTGAGTTTGACCTCATGAACCAAATTAGCTAACCAGCTACATGTAGGTAAAGTCTCAGCAGCCACAGTGTTCATGGAGGAAATTAGCTCAAGTGCTTGTTATACAGACCCCACTTAATCAATTGAGCTTAGTGAGTGTTTAATGTACCGAGGGGGGGCGAGAAGATACCATCGCCTTTGCTTTCGTATAGCCCTTTGTTCTTTAAAAGTAACTTTTAAAATGGTCTAGCACTGATTGCTGCCATGCTGTCTCTGTGACATAAACAGCACAGACATCACCACTGGCATTTTAAGGACTGATAACACAGGACACTAAGGGACATGTCTAAGATCACACACAGCATTTTGAGGGATCCAGGGCTCCTATCTCTCAGTCCATTGTTTGGTTTTGTTTGGTTTTTCCCTTGTCACTGCTACAAACTATTCTCTACACGGCAGCCAGAGTCATCTTTTATATCTTAAATGAGATCTTGTCACTCCCTTGTTTATACCATCCAGTGGCTTCCCATTAAGAGGCAGAATGTGTTCCAAGAGCCTTACCTGGTGCAGCTGCTTCTCCCCCTCTAAGCTCCTCTTCTGCCCACCTCTCATGCTGTGCTGCCCTCATTCTGCCCATCTCCAGGCATGCCTCATGCCTCTCCTTCTCCCCTGCTGGGTCTCCATCGCCTGCCTCCTTCTCATCAATCCCAGGGTCTTCCCAGACTTCCAGGCCTCTTTGAACTACCGGACTTTTTGCCCTCTGGAACCATTTTTGTTTCTTGTCTCCTACCCTCAGAACATCAGCTTGGTGGGGTCGGGGACTTTGTCTTGTTCATGCTTGAAGAAAAAGTGAAGAAGTAAAATGGAGTCACTATAGTCAAGCTGCTAAATTACTAAAATCAAGTAGTCTAAGATATTCTAAAATCAAGGAGTCTAAGATAGTCTAAAGCAAGAAATTCTACTCTTGCTTTAATTTTCCTGGGAACTTAAACTTTTGAAATTTTTGGTTGTGCACCAATGCCTGGAGACATACACATTCCTATAGATCATCCTCTGAAGGCCTCAGGAAAGAAAGAAGAATTTAGGAAAGAATGCCCACATGTCCACATTGCTTAACATTCATTACGCAGACCACTGGATCTCTGGAGAATGATCATCTTGGAACATTCCAGAGGCTAAGAATGCAGGACTCTCAAGAATATACACTTTACTGTTAGAACTCTGAGCTTTTCTTTCTTCTTAGCAACACTCTGGTTATTGCCTAGTTGTATTTCCTGTTAGCAAATCCTAAGACCCTTGAATAAATCTTTGCCGTGTATTTCTAGCCAAAGCCTCCTGACTCTTTGGTGCTCAGTCGACGTATAAGGCATCAGGGTCATAGAACCAGGAGAACACTGTTTCAATTCTGGTTCCAACATTGGCTCTGAGCAAGGTAACTGCTAGAGCCCTTTGGGGTCTGGGATTATAGTGGTAAGTCCTCTCCATTCTGAACCTCCCTCCTTCAGTTGAGGTTCAGATCTTTTATTCTTGGGTCCTCTGATACTGGTTTTTATAATGGGGCATCTGTCTGGGAGAGACAGCTCCATTCTGGAACGCCTGCTGAATTTCTACCTCACCCTCTGCGAAAGATTTGTCTTGATGGATTTCTGATACAAGGGACAATTTGGAATTACAGTGGCCGCTTCAGAGAGCTTTCAAGTTTCCAAGAGCAGTATATTTACATCCACAATTAGAGAATCTTGGAAATGTTAAACTAGTGGAATGGGAAGCACTTTCGATTAATATTTAGAGGCCTTTAAGAAGTTAAATGATTCAAAGATAGCCTTAACATGTCTTGTCTTTTTGTCCAGTCATGATAGCTTTCAGGGGAATTTGTCTTTAACATAGATCCTTCACCCTCTAATAAAAGTTCCCCAAAACTTTCCTCCTTAGGAACTCCAGTTATATATACAAAACATTTTGGTTACTCACCTTGTGCCTTTTTAATAGAATGAATCAACTTAGCCAAATAATTTACAACTCTAATGGTCATTCAGGAAAACCTTTGTTACAAGTCCACCTCAAAGGCCATCCCTCAAAGAGAGGATATGAACCACTAGGGGACAATGGAATGCATTCTCTGATTGATATGAAGACCCTCTCGTAGACAAAAGGGCATTAAACAAAATCAGCTCCAAGAGGATCCCAAAAGAAGCTTTGGCCATCTGGACAGATATTTTAAAATTTTTTACTGTTTCTCCTACTTGAAATCTGACAAGATAATGAGAGGCTTTAATAACTCTTGATCAGAAATTGGCAAAATGGAAAGTTAAAGATTCAAAACCCAGTAGAATTTTATTTTATTAAAGAATAAAACCTCCTCCCCTGAGTTAAAATAAAACTATGTACCCAAAGGGAAAGAAACAAATTAGGAATTATATAGTTGGATGGGTAGATCAACCTGTGATGTCGCTTAAGTTAAAACCCAGTTCTTTGGAAAACTGAGAGTAACTGCCCTTATCTTACAAATCTCTGTAAAACCAGAAATGTAACTCTAGAAGCAGTTCAAAACACACCTGTCTTTACCGTCCTCAATTCATAAGACTGAAGGGGGAAAATAGAAAATGAGGGTTTTGTTTTGTTTTGTTTTGCTTTTTAAAGCACAAGCTATGCTCTAGCTCCAAGGCTCCTTACCAACGACAAAAAGAAACCTTAATTATATGCTCCACAAATGTTAATAAGAAAAGGCCTTAGCCATTTGAGCAAATAAACTGAATTTAGTCCAACTGCTATAAGTTAGTGGGGTTTTGTGCCTTATTGTACCTGTCTCATGGCTAAACTTTAAAATTTTTTTTCTTACAGTTGACATTCAATATTAGCTTCAGGTATATAGCAGGGTGGTTAGGCATTTATGTAATTTACAAAGTGATCCCCCTGATTAACCTAGTACCTATCCGACACTATACACAGCTATTATATCAGTAATTATATTCCCTATGCTGTACTTTACATCCCCATAGCTATTTTGTGGCTGCCAATTTGTACTTCTTTATTCCTTCATCTTTTTCACCCAGGCCCCCAAATTCCCTCCCACCTGGTGACCATCGGTTTGTGCTCTGTATCTATGACTTTGTTTCTATTTTTGTTCACTAATTTTGTTTTTAGATTCTACATGTAACTGAAATCAGATGGTATTTGAATTCCTCTGTCTGGCTTATTTCACTCAGCACAATTCCCTCTAGGTCCATCCATGCTGTTGCAAATGGTAAGATTTTATTCTTTCTTATGCTGAGTAATATTCCAGTATATATATGCACCATATCCTCTTTATCCATTCACTTATTGATGGACACTTAGGCTGCTTCCATATCTTGGCTATTGTAAATAATGCCATAATGAACTTAGGAAGCATATGTACTTTTGAATTAGTGTTCTGGGTTTCTTTGGATAAATATGCAGAAGTGGAGTTGCTGGATTCTTCTTTGTCTTTTATTAATAGCATGTGTTTTAAAGTCTATTTTGTCTAATGTAAGTATGACTACCTCAGCTTTTTTAAAATTTCAATTTGCATGAAATATTTTTTTCCACCCCTTTACTTTCAAAGTGTGTATGTCTTTTGATCTGAAGTGGTCTCTTGTAGGCAGCATATGTATGGATCTTGTTTTCTTATCCATTTAGCCAGCCTATGTCTTTGGTTGGAGCATTTAATCCATTTACATTTAAAGTAATTATGACAGGTATGCAGTTATTGCTATTTTATTATTCATATCTTTGATCTTTTAAAAAAACTCTTCTTCTTAAAGAAGTCCCTGCAACATTTCTTGTAATACTGGTTTAGTGGTGATAAATTCCTTTAGCTTTTGCTTGCCTGGGAAGCTCTTTATCTCTCTTTCCATGCTAAATGATAGCTCTGCTGGGTAGAGTAATCTTGGTTGCGGGTCCTTGTTTTTCATCACTTAAAATATTTCATGCCATTCCCTTCTGGTCTGCAAAGTTTCTGTTGAGAAATCAGCTGACAGTCTTACGGAAACTCCTTTGTAGGTAACTCTGCCTTTCTCTTGCTGCTTTTAAGATTCTCTCTTTGTCTTTAACCTTTGGTATTTTAATTATCATGTGTCTTGATGTGGGTTTCTTTAAGTTCATCTTGTTTGGGACTCTCTGTGCTTCTTGGACTTGTATGCCTATTTCCTTTGCCAGACTAAGGAAGTTTTCAGTCATAATTTCTTCAAATAGTTTTTCAATTCCTTGCTCTTTCTCTCTTCCTTTTGTTACCCAAATGATATGAATGTTATGCTTGATATTGTCCCAGAATCCCCTTAAACTATCCTCATTTTTTAAAATTCTTTTTTCTTTTTGCTATTTGGATTGGGTGTTTTCTTCTACCTTGTCTTCCAAATCACTGATTTGATTCTCTGCTTCATCTAGTCGGCTTAATACATGAATTCCTTCTAGTGCATTCTTCATGTCAGTTACTATATTCTTCATTTCTGAATGGTTCTTTTATATGGTTTCTATGTCCTTTTTTATGCTTACTATCTCTTTGTCGAAGTTATCACTAAGTTCTCTGAGCATCCTTATAACCACTGTTTTGAACTCTGTATCTGATAGATTGCTTGATTCCATTTTGTTTAGTTCTTTTTCTAGAGTTTTGTCCTTTCTTTAATTTGGGACATGTTTGTTTGTCTCCCCACTTTGATTGCCTTCCTTTGTTTGTTTCTATGAATTAAGTAGATCTTCTATATCTCCCAGTCTTGGCAGGTGGCCTTACATAGTAGGTGTCCTATGAGGACCACTGACACAGTCTTCCTAGTCACCTGAGCCAGGTGCTCCAGGGTGTCCTTTGTTTGACCTGTGTGTGCCTCCTGTTGTAGTTGAACCTTGATTGCTGTTCTCATGTTAATGGGTGGAACTATAAACTTCAGGCTGACTGGCTATGGGGACTGGCTGTGACTGTGGTGGATGAGCTGTTGTGTGAAGGCTGACCCCCAGACTGGGATTCACTCTAGCAGGGCTCTAGTGCCCGCTGAATCCACCCTTTTGGTGTGTCATCTGTGGAGATAACTGGGTGGTGCTTTGGAGTGGTCCGAAGCCAGTCACCAGGTATGTTAGTTCTCAGATCCCTTGGAAGAAGCTCTGTTGCAGGCCTATGACAGCCACTGCCTGTGCCTGGCCCAGAGCCACCTGGTAGGAGCTATGAAGTGATCTGCTAGGGCTTGGAGGCACCTAGGAGAGGCTTTGGTGCAAACAAAGGCCAACTGCCACTGGTGCCAGGTTGGGATCTGCTTAGCAAGAGGTACAGGGGATGCTGAGGCCAGTCACTGCTTGTTTGGTATTTGTGGCCCTTTCAGAGATTTTAGGGAAGTCCACAGCATGGACTGAGGCCAGCCATTTGAGAGTAACAGTTGCTGAAAGACATTCCAACCCGTGTGCTTGTTGATGGGGTGGGTTCTCAGGGAATCACAGGGTGGGGTGAGTCTAATGGAGACTCGGATTTGGTCCCTGCTTGTGCAGGTAGGCTGGGTTGGGGGAGCACTCAGCAAAGGAAGAATGGTGCCTCCCTGCCATCTCTGTGGGGGAGGGCTCAGCAAAGGAACAAAATGGTGGAGAGAGCTGCCTCTCCAGCCCCCACTCTGAAGCCAGACAGTTCAGTTTCTCCCCATGTGTCCTTGGTGTTTTTTGATATGCTGGTTAGCATTGGAACTCAGAGTGAGTAAGTCCATCAGCGTGTAGGTCCGTGCCTGGGCCCTTTAAGAGGACGTCTCGGCCCCCAGTAGCCCTTTGTCTCACCTGGATGGAATCTCCACAGATTTTTCACAGCCAGCTGCTGTGAGGTTTTCTCTTCCCTGAATTGGTGGTCAGTGCAGGGGAGTCCAGTGTGGGGCTGGGACCACTCGCTCCTCAAGGGGGTCCTCTGTAGCTGAGCTATCCCTCTTGATTCTTAAGTCACCCCATGTGGATATGGTACCAGCCCGTTTCAGATCTCTGCCCTGCCTACTAATCTCAAGGTGGCTTTTTCTTTATATTCTCAGTTACGGGAGTCCTGTTGAGCTAGCTTTTTAAGCAGCTGTCGAGGATGGTGGTTCTATAGTTTAGTTGTGATTTGATGTCATCATGGGAGGAGGCAAGCGCAGTTTTACCCACTCCGCCATCTTGACCAGAACTCCTCATGTCTGAGACTTTGAAACAAAACTGTCGGGTCCCTGGTTGCAGCTGTCTGTATGTGTGTATGTGTGTCTGTCTCTAAAGGATATTACTACAGCTGGTTTATAAAAAGCCCTGTTTAATTGGCTCAAAGGAATTAAGTACTCATATAAAAATTCTCAAAAATATAATAGAAACTAACCCAAATGCTTTTCAGAGTCAGGTGATCTTGGAAAATATTTGATAGTAAAGTTGGTTTGAGTTTGGTTTGGTTAATAAGCATGTCTTTAGAGTCATCAGTTTTAACATAATACTTTTGTTCTACTTGGGTTTTTTAGTCAAATAAGTTCATGTTATGTCTGTTGCACAATTTATTAGCAAACAAAAAATCTCAGTATGATAAAATTTTCATAAGCAATCTAAACATAATGTTAAGAACTAATAAATCAAATATATGTAAGTAGGATAAAAATGGTTTTTTTAGGTGAACTCTTTAGCAATAATTATATTTTATGTATATAAAAAGTTTCCCAAAATCTTCTGGCAATTTGAAAATCTAAAATTTTGATAGCTGAACTAAATAATGGATAGTCATTGACTATCCATGTCATTTCCAAATAAGATAAAATACTGATATATTAATTGCTAAATAAGTCCAAATTTACCTACTTTTGATTTTCTATTATAGATAAACTACAAGATAAATTTGGACTATTAATGAATATATGTAATTTAGGCTAAGAAATAACAGGAGAAACAACAGAAATGCATTTGAGGGATTAAAAAAAAGTGATTTGTCCTAAAATAGGTTGGTTACTTCTGAATGAGTAAGACCAGACAAACTAAACAGGACAAGGAAAATGTAAATTTTATGTGTGGTTAAGCTAAATAAGATAAAATGAGTTTAATTAAGTTCATTTAAATATCAAAAGTAAGCTGATACAAAATTAGAATTTGGCTCTTTCTCTGTTAAAAAGGCCAAATATTTTCTATACTATTGGTATGCCCTAAAGGATTATGAAGGAAAGCAAAGATTTTATGTTTTATTAAAATGATTTCCTGCGCTCTGTGTCTTCAGGTCTTTGGTTGTTTAGTAATCCTCGGGTTCTCGACTCTGCTGAGGATGTTGCCTCCAGGGCCCCTCCTATCCCCAGTATCATTGCAAGAGACAGTGGGCCCGTCATAGCTTTGGGGTCATACAGGTGAGGACAAACCAAAGGTGGTGCTGCTACACACATACTTGGAAAGACTGTGAGTAAATGATGGAGGCAGGTCTCTAAAGAGTTATGAAGGGATGGGTAAGGCTAGGAAAATGTTCCTAAATTTGGAGGAAATAATTAGAAAGATGCAAACTGGCACCAAGCCAAGCTCCTTCCTGGCTTCCAAGTCCCCCATCACTTTGTTTTCCTCCTCCTCCATAAATGTCCCTAGTCCCCTTCAGCTAACTTCTTCTACTCACCCTACAGAACATACTCAAGTCCTACCACTAAGGCTTCTACAGATACTGTTATCATTTCCTCTCTTGCCTTTGTTTCTTTTCTTTCTTTCTTTCTTTCTTTCTTTCTTTCTTTCTTTCTTTCTTTTCTTTTCTTTTCTTTCTATTTTTCCTCTGATGAAGAGTTCTGAAGCTAGTAAGACCTGGGTTCATATTCCAACTAGGCTACCTACCAGTTGGATGGCTTGAGTCATTCACTTTCTTCATTGATTCTTGGTTTATTCATCTGTAAAAATACAAATAGCTTCTTCTTTACTTGGAAAATTCTTCAAGAATTAATATTATAGGTATAGGGTTAATATCCTTAAAACAAAGATTTCATCTAAAACAACAATACACTAAAACAAAAACAATAAGTGAATAGTGGTCATGAGGAGACGATTTCAAAAAATAAACTACAAGTAGGTAATAAACATTTCAAAATATGTTTACTATTATTAATAATAAAAGTGAAAAAGAAGTGAAGGACATTTAGCTGATGAAAAGCTATTATTGTTTTAATCTATAATAAGCAGCATTTAAAGGGTGTGGTAAGGTGGTCAGTCTCTGTTTGGTTAATAAGAATCCTTTTGGAACATGAGTTGGCAATATGTATCAATGCTTTGAAAATGCTTGTATCCTTTGACCTAGTAATTTCACTTCTAGGAATATGTTCGAAGGATATAATCAGAGATGAGGTCAAAGATTAATATTCACAGGTGATCAGATATTCATCACAGTTATTAATGGAAAAGTTTGGAAACAAAAATCGAATGGTTATGAGTACATTAACTCAAATTTATATGCTGCATTCTTAAAGTGGAATTGCACAGCTATTAAATATAATATTTTTAAGATAATTAATAACATAATTATTATAATATAATGCTTGCTGATAAGCAGGATATAGCATTGTATATACTGTGTAATTCCAATTTTTATGAATCCGTATTTATTTACATATATCTGTGTATATATCCCACCATTGGAAAAAGGACTGGGAAATAAATACACCAAAATGTTAATAATAGTAATCTGAGAGGTTATAGATGACATTTCCTTTTTTTAATGTGTTCTAAATTTTTCACAATAAACAACTGCTACTTTTAAAATCAGAAAATAAAACTACTATTTAAAATCACAATTACACTGTTTGACCCAGTAAGTCCACTTCTTTTAAGCTATCCTAAAAAAAAATAACCAGAAATTCAGAGAAAGATGTTGGTGCAAAGGTGTTAGAGAACTATTGTTTTAAATTTCAAAAGGTCGAAAAACATGTTCGGCAGCTGGGGAACAGCTAAGAAACTAGTTGTAGCCCACCTAATAGGGCACTGTGAAGGCACGACCTACGCTTTTTTAGAATTTTTAATGACATGAAAATATTTTTGCCATTAAAGTCAATTTTTAGAAAGAGAATAGACAGTTGTATATACAGTGTGATATTGCTTGTCTTCAAAATGAACTTTAAAAACAGAAGTGTACATACATAGGTGCTAATAATGTTATACTCGTATTTTTGTTGTGAGAGAATAGATGATTTTTCTTTTTTTCCTTGCACTTTTATATTATTTTCTTATAACATATCTAACAATGAACACTAATTACTTTATGACCAAAAAAAGAAATAAGAAGGAAAAATAATGGAGAAGGTGTGTGAGAGGAAATAAGCTTCTCCATGGGAATGCAGCTAATGACAATTATCTCCCCAGGCTGTTGAGAAGATTAGATGAGGGTAACAGATGTGAATGTGACTCACACGGTGCCAGACTGGCAATAGGTGCACAATCGCCCTCCCCTTTCCTTTATCCCCGCACCCTTTTCCCATTCGGAACCCTATGTGCCATTGACACTCTGTCTCACTCTTCTTCCATGGAATAGCATTTGTCTCCCCAGTGGTTCTGTTAGCTCCTTCCCACAGCTCTTCTTCTGGGCAAGGTGCTGTCAAAGGAACAGGGATGACGCCTATTTCCCTCTGCTCAGACAACCCATGCGCAAGGCTTCTTCTCAGGGATAACATCTAGGGAAGTGAAGTTTGCATGGACTGAAGGGGTGAGAGGTAAACTCCCTCATAAATGTATATTTCCTTTCTTCTCTTTCTACCCCTAAATCTAGAACTGGCAGAACACCCATGCAAAGAAGGCAAGGAAAACAGGGTATAATCGAATGAACCCAGGACAGAAGTTTCTGAAGATGATTCTGACATTGGTAGGAGAGGGTAGGAGCTGTTAGGAGCTGAAGACAAGGCGGTGAGCCGGGAGACAATTCAGGCCGCCAGTCCAAGCGCAAAGACAGGGATGTGGATTGGGACCGTGGAAGAGGGAATGGTAAGTAAAGGACAGGGGCTTTTACGGGAAGGCTGGGCAGGCCTTGGGGGCTGACTGGTGGCTGGCCAGCCAGCTCACTGCACTCTCTGTGCCTGCCAAGGCCCCGGGAGTGCTCGGAGTCCCTGGGAGGCGGGGGGGAAGCCCTTTCCTTGCCAGGGTTCCCAGGTGTTGTACGGCCAGCCACACACTAGCACTCAGGGTAAGGGTGGAGCCAGGGAAAAGGGCAGCCTCTCCTATTCTCTCTGACAACAATACCCCTTAAGCCAGTCATTTTCTGCGGTTAACATGAAGGCCTTTCTCTGTGCCAGTGCCTCACCCACAGGAAATCCGTGTCCTGGGAGTTTACAGCTGTCGATACAGTCTGTTAAATAGCCAAGGGGAGACAAGAGGCTGTATGACTCAGGCCCCCAGGGCCTCAGGGGACCAAAGCAGCCAGGCACTGGGCACTCAGTCAGCATGCCTTTACTGCACACCTGCTCTGTGCCGGGAAGGCGCTCGATGCTGGGCACACAGAGGTAAGGGGGACAGGGCCACAGCCCACTTGAGCCTTGGACCAGTCAACACATAAATGCCAGACAGCTGCCAGTCAAGGCCTGTGCCAGGTGACATGTAAACAGAGGATGGGGCTAGGACATTCAGGGGAAGATGAAAAAGAGCTTCATGGAGGAGGCGATGTGGAACAGAATCCCGAAGGAAGAGTAAGGGCTTGTCAAGTGGACATAGGTAGAAGGTAAGTGTACGGCATTCGAGGAGATGCCAGGTGCCAGGGCCTGAAGCTGCACAGTGCACCGGGGGGAACCGCAAATCATGGGGCAAGTTGCAGGTGCAAGAAGAAAGGTGTGGGAAATGGGCCTGGAGAGAGAAACGAGGTCCAAATGATGAGGATACCTGTGGGCATCACGAGATCTATGAATTATCCTGCAGATCATGTGCACAGGTGAGGCATACGTGCCTGAGAAAGGAAAGCCTCTGTTTATAACTCACTTCTCCCCCACTCAGGGCTTTGCATAGTCTGTTTCCTCTGCCTCGATGCTCTTCTTCCAGATAGCCCCCACTCCACTATGGATTTCCCCACCTCACTCTATCCTTTCTTTCCATAGTACTTACCATCTGCTGTATAACATACCTCTTATGCCTATTATTCATTGTCTCTTTGCTAGAATGGGAGCTCAGGAAGCAAGGATTTTTACATATTTTGTTCCCTGCCTGCATCTACAGCACCTAGAACAGTGCCTGGCACAGGCAGAGTCTCAATAACTATCTGTGGAAGGAATAAATGAGTGAATGAATGAATAAATGAAAGCAGAAACTGTATTTGCAATTCCAGATCCAACACAGAGCTTGGGACTAAAAAGTGCTCTAATAATTAGGGGAATAAAGGACACAAGGAAGGAAAGAAGGGGCCAAGAAGTGATTGCACCCAGTTTCCACTGCAGACCACTAAAGGCCTGGTTTGGACCCCAGCGTGGTACCATCCTCCCTTCCCCCACCCAATGGGGCACTTGGCACAGCTGGAGGCGAACGTGCCACTTGGAGAATCTAGTGTTTCCTCAGCTGGGACCGCCCTGCCAGGCTGCTGGGCCGTGGGTCCCGGAAACCCTCCCCTCAATGCTGGGCCGGACTTGGGCACAATGGCTCACAGGAAGACAGTGCGGTCAAGGAAGCCTGGGTGGGGTTTTCTAGGAAGTGGCCCCTACTCGCATGGCCTCCTCCTACCCAGAGAAGGAGAAAGAATGTGGGGGTCCTCCAGGCCACTCCGCCACTGTGCGAGAGCTGGCTCCTTGACCCCAGAGACCCTCTAAAGAGGGTCCCAAGCACTGAAAATATGATGGGGTCCCAGTTCCCATTTGTAATTTTAGATTTACATTCCATTTGTTATTTTTCTTAGAGAACAAAGAGAAAGCTATACAAACCAAAAGAAACGTAAGATTAGAACTGGGGTATGAATACAAGGGCCCTCGGCCTGTCTGAGCTGTTTATTTCTTAGAAAATAAAATGACTGCAAGCAAAGGTGAAAAGAATCTTAGTTTAAATTTTAGGTAGTGAAAATGCCGATGCCGTTCATATTATTCTTTTCACTTTTCTGTAATTTTAAAATATCTTGAGATTAAAAATAAAATATACATAAGGAAGAGTGACATGGTTCTTTTTTCCACGATGACTCCTAGAGATTTACTGAATTAACATTCTGGGTTGCAGCCCTGGTGCTGTGTTTAACCAGCTGGACGACCACAGCACCATGACAGTCCTGTGGGCAGAAGAGATTTGTGGCCGGGTTCAACATAGGAGCAGGGGGCGGCGGTGGGGAGACAAAGACAGTGTTTAAGGGTCTCTCTAGCCTTACTATCCAGAGAGCCACCTGTTCTTCTCACGTAAAGGCCAGGCCCACTTCCTTGGCTTCCTGCATGTTTTATTTTCTGCCTCTGAGCTAGACCTCAATTGTTGCCACATGAATGAGAGGGTTGACGAGGCGGATGAAGGGAAATTCATATGTGAGGTGGAGGCAATATGATCTGGGAACCTGATCAGATGTATACCTATCTCTTTAATTGCTGTGTGAGTGGGGGATTTATGAAGATGCTAATGGGTTCATAAGAGACAGTAAAACTCAGTATCCCTAAAAAGCACCCTGTGGATCCCAGAAAAGTATGTGAAAATTTTGCAGATTCCTGTTTATCCACAATCCAAAGAAAGCTTAAACCATAGAAGGTTTTTCCTTCTGTTTTCCTGCTCTTATGACAGACAAGGGAAGAATCTTTCCTCTTTTTTATAATGTTCTGGGCATCTCACAGGGCCCCATAAGCTTGTTGTGGACTCAGCACTATCTCTTGAATCAATGATTCTCTGATGGTGTCTTAATCAGTTGCAAAAAAACCAAAGAATGGTTGGCTTCACAGTTATTTCTTATAGTTCTAGAGGCTGGGAAGTCTAAGATCAGGGTCCTGGCCAATTCAGTTGTGGGTGAGGGCCTACCTTCTGGTGTGTTGCCAGCTAGCATTGCACTTCGTGGTGGAGAGAGGAAACTCTAGTGTCTCTTCCTCCTCTCCTTATAAAGACACTGACCATTCATGGTGGCTCCACCCTTGTGACCTGCTCTAAATTTCATTGCCTCCCAAAGGTCCCATCTCCTTATGCCATCCCATTGAAAGTGAGGGCTATCACATATGAATTCTGGGGACACAAACATTAAGTCCATAACAGGTGGGAAATGTCACGGGAGCCAACTCCCCTGGGTGACAGAAACACCCCCTCTGACTGATGCATGTGCAGTGTCCTTTTGAACTTCCCCAGTGGCAGGAAGCTCATGATTTCCAGCCACTGAACACAGCTCTGCTCTCTGAGATGCACCAAGTTTGTCTGGCCCTTGTCCACAAGGCATCCCTCCCCATATTTGCAGACTGTGCCTTTCTTTCTCTGGGCTAAGTGCCCTGGCTCCTCCCACAGGCTGCCTCCTCTCTCCCTGGACAGGTCTGTGCAATGTGAGTAATGTTCCCAAGAGTACTTTGAAATCCGAAAGTATTCCGAAATACTGAGGGCACATCAGAGAAAAATGGTTATGTTCGCTTGACAGAGGAATTCTTTACAGACTGATAAATGGTCAGTCCACTAGCCATGGAAATTACAACTTGGAGTTAACTGAGCTATAAAATTACCCAGAGCTATTTATTTCCTGCTCAGCTGGGTTATAGAGTTGGTTGAAGATGAAGTGACCTCTTAGAATTATTTAATTTGGGGCCCACATTGAGCTCAGAAATTTCAGGACTTCTTTCCAGGAATATTTGTCCACTTCTTGTTCCATGACAGTTGTCAAGTATCAACTCCTGTGGGCAATGGAAGGCTAAGGAACCTTCTACACTTAATTCAGAAAATAAACAGTGTAGCCTTACCTGAAAGCCTTAAAATACATATTTTATTTAGTCTCAATGAGCTTCCATATATCCCTATTTCAGGGGTTGGGCACAAAATTCAGCTATAGCAAGTGCTTGCTGTGAACAGGAGGTGTTGGCCGGGGCTCCTATCTCCAGGGAGGGAGCTGCCACATCAAATCACGGTGAAGAACGGGTGCTGGGAGGGCCTGACTTTTATCCTGCCTGTCTCACCCAGAATCTAGTCCAGTTCCTTGTGAGCTCCTCACTCTCCCCACCTCCACCCCACCTCGAGGTTTCCTTCAGCAGACTGTGCACACCGAGGGAGCCATTTTTAATCTGGGTTGCCTGATGACTCATTTTGACTCGGATAATGACACCGGGCTGAGCACAGTGTCTAATATAACACTCTGCAACTCAACTCCTGGAACCCAGCCTGGCACCCATACATGTCAGGAGAGGGAACAACAGGGTGCCAGTCCCTAGGCGCCCAGATTACCACATGTCTCTGGGGGCTCTGTTAACATAGTTCCCCCCTGTGGGTGGGGGAATGGGTGGAACAGGCAGCCAGGAGGTACAAAAAAGTCCCTTCTCATGGGAACCATGAGAGTGGCGAAGATGACGCCGTCTTCCATCACGTAAGTTATTTCTGAGGAAAGAAGGTGGAGATGCAGGGTGGAGAATTGGGTTAGCAACTGGCTGGGGGAGTTAGAAAGGAGTCACTGAGGGAGGACAGAAAGTCTCCTGGTGCAGGGGGCAGGGAAGAAGCCTTCAATTCCACTGTGCAATCCTGTGAGCATCCACTTGCGACAGGCACCATGCTGGGGTCTGGGCACACAACAAGAAGCACAAGATCCTGCCTTCTACATGCCCGACCATAACAGGTCATAGTTTGCTGTCTGGAACTGAGGTATGAATGCAGAACGAGAGGAAGGAACAGCATTTCCACAGGCGGCCATTCTAATAAAGGTGAGCAGGTGAAGAGAGCCCCAATGAGAGGAAAAACATGAAATAAAAAAAAAAAAAATGAAGCTTAAATGACATCCCGTTCAGAGGCAGGGGCTGCGCTACATACATTACCTCGTAAAATCCTAAACTGTAGCTGCAGTGGTGTGTATCATTAGAGCAATAATTCCTCAGGGAGAGAACCAACAATCTCACAGAAGTCTCACGTCAGCTAGCTTCCTTCGCCCAGCACTTCTGCACTGGCCACAGCTGCACCTGCTCCACACACCCTCTCACAGGCTTTTGAAGATGAACTTCTCCTGCAGGTGTCCTCACAGAAGCCTTGGGGGCCTCAGATCAGCCTCCAGGGGGCCTAGGTTGCCTCCCCAACCCCTTTGCAAAGATATGAGGCCTTGAAACCAAATGGTAGGTCAGGTTTGGAGAAGTTTCTTATAAGTGTTCCCCTTGTGAGTATTGGAAGTGTCTGCCCTTTGGGGCAACAAGTGCTTTCACCCTAGAGAAGGGACCAGCCTTTTCCAGAAACCTGTCTCAGTCACAACAGTCCCACCTGGGCGACTGTCACTGACCAGATCTCCCAAGTCCTGATGAACTGCTCCAGGCTACTGCCATTGCCACTGTACCCAGGCAAACCAAGGTACTGGCTTCTGTCCCCAGGACATGAGTATGCCCAGCTCTGCAAAGCCATTACTCTGACCACACTCACAGGCCAATTACAGTCCACCCTGATTTAATAAGATGTTAATGCCAAACAATAACAAAAGATTAACTTAAGCAAATAGAGAAGCTGGAGCTTGGACACTCTGTGTCAGACTGATTTGCTTTCCTTGGGGCCAGGGCTGGGTTCTGGGAAGCCACAGGGTTGGTGGAGGGAGGTGGGCCAAGGACAACGTCTAAGAGGAGGTCCGCCAGGAGAAAAGGGTAGGGTTTGCTTGAAGGTCCAGGGGCATTAGCAGCAGCTCTCATCTGCTGCGGGATGCCTCTGGCAGAGTAAGTCTGAAGTTGGACTAGAGGATGTTCCAGCCAGGGGCTATGAGTGTATGGTGGGGCCAGAGGCCTAGCCTCTCTAGGCCTCGGTTTCCTCATCTAGCCTTGGGGCAGGAAGATACCTCGAGAATGTCATACAAATAAAATATGATCAAATAGTCACATGGTAAACCCTTAGCAGGGAGTAATGTGAGCTAATCTTTCCTTCAATTTTCTACAATACTTATCAGAGTATTCAGCTCGTAGAAGCCACTCAACCAAACACATATTTGTGGGGTAAATGAATGGATCTGTTTCCTCCCAGAAATCCCCATCCTAAAAGGGAAGCAAGTTTGAGGTGAGTCACAAATATTCCAATTGTTGTATCCAAGACCCTTCATTTCCATATTGTCTGTAGCTCTAGGAATTTGCTGAGAAATTTCAGCACGGTAAGGCTTTGCTTTATCAGGGAACAATGATCCCAACAAGTTGGGTATGAACCAGATTTTTGTGAAACAATTTAGTATTTTAAATGCACAATGAGTACTGGCTATTTGAAGAATGCTACGAATGTGTACAGACAGGAATTTGTTAAGTTAGTTTAAAGTGAAATCCAGCTAAATCACAGAAAATAGGCACTCACACAGATACACACTCACTGCAGTTTCCCATGTCTTTATCTGTTGCTTGGATTACATTAGTCAAAAAGAAAAAAGAGGAGAAAAAACACTAGTGCTATTGCCCTGAAAAATGCAGATAAACAATGAGGAATCTCCTCATCTTCCAGGACTGCAGGCCCTGACTTCCAACAGAGGCAGCAAGGAAAACAGGCTGGGCATCACTAGTCAACAGCATGCGGATTAGCTTCTGGGAAGCCAGCGAGTCATGCGGTGGCCCCCATGAGCAACCCGCCTGTGCTCCTCGTCAATGACCATGAGTCTGCCCTCAGAAGACTCAGGGTGGGACCCTCACAGCCATCCGGGAAGACCCAGCCTGGAGCATGGAAATGGAAAAGGAAATGAACAGAAGTGGAGGGGGCTGACGGAGACCTCTAAACCCCAGACAAATTCCCCTAATTGGGCTTTGAGGCCTCACCTGAGACGGTGGAGGCATTAAGTGTTCTTTCAGCAGGGCAGAGTATGTGGGGTGAAGGTAGGAGTGGGGATGAAGTTCTCTCTAGTCCCCAAATTTCTTCCTTCAGGGGTGAGAGAAGTACTGGGGGGCTGGATCAGGGTAATGGACTGTGTTACTGTTCCTCAAGAGCCGGTGCTGTCCCTGAAGGATTCCAATTTCCCACCTATTTTAAGCCATGCTCTGCCATACACCATGCTCTAGAAAATGAAATGTGAGCAGAAGCAACGGGGGTCATTTCCAGGCAAAGGCTGCACGAGCCAGCACCCACGGCCACCACGGTGCTCCAGAGAGTGGCTGCAGCACCACCCTGGATACCAGAGGGACCATAACACAGAGCAGGGCCCCAGCCAACCTGTGGCATATGTGAAGAATGAGTAAGAAATAAACTTCTGACATTTCAGGCCACTGAGATCCGAGGGTTGTTTATTACCACAATGCCTCCTCAGGTGGCTTTGTGCGTAAATGCCACAGGAAGATCTCACAGAATCGAGGAATACCCACCACCTGAGCCAGCCCCTCAGGAAGTGGGAGAAGGAGGGCCGGAGGGCAGCATCCATCTCCAGGTTACCCCTGAGCCGCCAGTAACCAGGCCTCAGAGATCTGAGGGAGGGCTTGTTTTGTCCCTGGGAGATTAAGATAACCTTCAATGAAACCTTGTTAATAGTTTCCCCCAAGTCAACAGGATTTTTCTTTCTGCACTCTGACCTTTTCCATCCCGTGTTGATCCCTATCTGTGGATTAAGCACGCACTGATACCCAGCTCTGTCTCAAAGAACAACTGCGTCAGACCCAGATCACATGGAGTCTAACCTGCGCTAAACATGTAAAAACAAGATAGTGCAGAATCGAATGATAAACCCTGTGGTCCTTGTTTTGTTTTGTTTTGAATTATGGTTAGATACACATAACATAAAATTTACCATCTTAACCATTTTTAAGTGTACAGTTCAGTAGCATTAAGTACATTCGCATTGTGCAGCCATCACTACCATCCATCTCCTGAACCCTCTTCGTCTGCATACCTGAAACGCTGTACCCATTAAACGCTAACATTCTACTTTCTGTCTCCGTGAGTTTGACTGTTCCAGGTATCTGCAGTCCTTTTTGCTCATGATGAAGGACAGCGGTCTCCAAACCTTTTTTAACTGTGAGCTCCCATGAGTTAAATAGGTTTGCACACACATCACTGATGTATCTATAACTGTTAATTTATAAATGAATATACACACACCCCTATACTGATACAATGTGTATTTTAAAACAGAGAGCAGTAAAGCTTTTATTCCTTGCTTTTCTTATCTTTTTATTTTGAAAGAATGTTAGACTGATAGAAACTTCGCAAAAACAGTAGAGTTTTTATACACCTTTCTCCCAGTTTCTTACATAATCACAGGACAACTATCAAAGCTAAGATGGTAACATGGGTACAATATTATTAACCAAACAAAGGACTTCATTTGGATTTTCACTAGTTTTTCCACTAACACGTATATGTTTTCTGTTTGGGGACCGAGTTCAGAATCCCACATCATTTAGCTGTCATGTTGTCTTTGTCTCCTGGTCCAGTCTGTGGTGGTTTCTGTCTTTCCTTGCCTTTCATGATGGCGACATTTTGTAGCATTTCTCTCCATTTGGACTGGTGTGAGGCTTTCTGATGTTTAGATTGTGGTTCCAACTTTTGGCAAGAACACCACAGAGCCTGTGTGCTCCTCTCCATGTACCAGAACAAAGTCACCTGGATGGCCCCATATTTTACTGCTGGTGACGCCCACTTGGATCACTTGGCGAAGGTGGCGTCTGCTGGGTTTCCCCACTGTCAAACTACACTCTTTCCCTTTATAAATGATATATATCTTGGGAGAGCTACTTTGAGATTATGCAAATATCCACGGTCTCCTCACACCTCTGCCCACTAATTTTAGTATCTGTGCGGGTCTGGACAGCGGTAATTATTCCTGTGGTGGCGTGACAGTGGTTTTTCTATTTCCTTCATTCTTTCTACACTGAATGGTTGGAATTCTTCTGAAAGGAGGAGCTATTCTTTCACTTCCATTTACTTATTTATTCAATTATTTCTCTACATCTGTATGAATGTATGGATAGTGAAGAGGTTATAATTCAGGATTATTATTATTACGATTATTGTTTCTTTCATTCATCAAGTTGTTCTAGGTTTGGCTGTCGGCATCTCTTTCGGGTTGGTTTCTGCCTTTTTAACATGCTCCCAACCTTTTATTTATTTTTTTATATTATATTTTTTTCCATTACCATTTAGCCCCCCTATGACTCCTCCCACTCAGGGAGCCCCCACTCCCTGACTCCCAGCATCTTTTAAAAACACTTCCTTACTCTTTGGCTCCACGAGATGTTCCAGGCTCATCTTGTGTTTTCCCTGCCCCAGGCCTGGAATCAACCACTTCTCCAAAGAGCCCTAGTTCCTTTTATTGGAGAGTGGTATTTATGAAACAAGATCTGGGTGCCGGGGGTGCTCAGTGTTACTGGGGCGTCATTGCGTCTTGGCCCCCTCGCCAGAGGAAACTCGTCTATGTGTACTAACACATGGACATACACGTTTCTGTGTTTCTGTAGCTCTCTCTCTGAATGGATAACCAAAATGCGGCGTATGCATACAATGGAATATTATTCAGCCTTAAAAAGGAATTAGATTTGGACACATGTTACAGCATGGAAAGCATTATGCTAAGTGAAAAAAGCCAGACACAGAGGACAAATATTGCATGATTTCATTTACATGAGGTGCCTAGAACAGGATTATCCATAGAAACAGAAAGGAGGAGTTAATAGGGACTGGAGGGAGGGGGAGATGGGGAGTTATTTTTTCACGATTACAGGGTTTCTGTTTGGGGTGAACAAAAAGTTGTGGAAATGGATAGTGGTTATGGTGGCACAACTGGATGAATGGACTTACTGCACTGAATTTTACACTTAAAAATGGTTAAAATGGTAAATGTTATGTGTATTGTTTCTGCCTTTCCACAAACAAAACACAAAAACAAACAAACAAATAAGCACACAGAGTTCGTACTGATACCTCTGAATCCAGCCCAACACCGCAGAGCTCATTCTGGCCTCCCCTTCTCTTGTCTGTAACTCCTTTCTGTGACAGTGAGAACTCCAGCTCCCCTTACATATAATATATTTACTTATTTGTTCAACCCACGTGTATCCACTTTCAGAATGGCTAATGCTTACCCCTGTGAGAAACAAATTTGCTCATTGTATTATTTGTGTACAGTTCATTTTTTTCATTAGTCTCACACTGGCCAGTCAAAATATCGTTTTCCAAAATTAAGTAGGTTCGTTCTTTTCTTCCCCACCCACTTCAGTTTGGTGATGTTATTCATGCGTAACATAGTTAAGTTCATTTGTTACAATTTGTATTTTACTTAACCCCACATCCCAGTTGTTTTTTTCTTAATTTACATAATATAAAATTCACTTTTGGTAATGTTCGGTTCCATGGGTTTTGAAAAATGCATAGAGCAGTGTATTGACCACCATAAACACATAAAACAAAACAATCCCATCACCTCCAAAGTCCCTCTCGCTAACTTGGTCATCAGCTCCTCCCAGCTTCTGGCAACCGCTGACTTATTCTCCACCCCTATTGCTTTGTCTTTTTCCAGAATGTCATGGAAACAGAATCATACAATATGGTGCTTCTTGGCTCTGGTTTCTCTCACTTACAAAGTACACTTAAGATTCATCCATATTGTTGGAATCAGTACATATTCCTTTTTATTGCTGAGTAGTCCACCCATTTTACAGATGTACCATAGTTTGCTCATTTACTAGTTGAAAGATATCTGGGTTGTTTCAGTGTGGGACAATTATGAATGAAGGTACTACAGACATTCATGCACACAGGTTTTTGTGTGAACATAAGTTTTCATTTCTCTTGAGTAAATACCTAGGAACAGGACTGCTGGATCGCACATGGTAAGTGGATGTTTCGCTTTATAATGGACTGCCAAACTGTCCAAAGTGGCTGTACCATTGGCAGTCCCACCAGAAATATGTGAAAATTCCAATCGCTCCAAATTCTTACCAGCACTTGGTATTATCAAAATTATGCATGTTTATGCTTTTTGCTTGTGTTTTAATTCTAATGTGTATATGGTATATCTCATTATGGCTTTAATTTGCATATCCCTAATGACTGATGTTGAAAATCTTATATTTATTCATGCTTAAGATATAATAAATATAAGCGCTTCAGCATTTTCTAGCTTCACCCCCATCGTAGATAAACTATGGGCACTTTGGAGGCCATTGGTATGTGAGGTGAGGAGCAAGAGCTCAGCCTGGGCTGAAGTGGTTCCGGAAAGCACCTGGGCAGGGAGTGGCTAGGGTGGCGTGCAGTGGGAGAGCAGCGGTGTTAAACTGGCTCTTTAGCATGGAGGAGTACCTGGCTGCTACATCCTGAATCCTGGCTTAGGGGCACCTAGTCAGAGTCCTGCAGCAAACAGCAAGGTAACAGTAAAGATCAGGGGCAGAATCTTGTCCTTACCAGTCCCTGCCTGATGCTCACGACTAGTCTCATCTGTAAGGTGCTTGCACGTTTCATACTCATGAGCTCCTTTAACCTTCATAACTGCTCTTCCAGGTAGCCATTGAGATTGCTCCAACTGTACAAATAAGGGGACTGGTTTAGAGAGGTTAAGTAACTTGGCCAAGATTACCCAGTTCTAAGCAGCAGAACTAGGACTCATGTCTAGACTTTGGGCTTTTGCTATTATCTATGCATGATGCAGGGAGCAGTTGCCATCCTCTCCACAACTCAATTAATCCTGGCTTTATTTTTACAGACAGATATATCATGTAGTCTATGAATATTTATTGAATCTCTACCATGAGTAGAGACTCCTAGGTTGGATGGGGGTTCAAAGATAGTTAAGACGTGCTTTTTGCCCTAATGGACCTACCCAAACATAAATAATATACATTAGATGACTCTCGAATTCGTGTCCTTGGCCTGGACCACTCTCCATAATTGCACTCTCATATCCCATTGCCCGCCTGGCGTCTCCACTTGGATGTCTAATAGACACTTCAAACTCGAAATGTCCAAAGCCACACTCCTGCTCTTCCCCGCCCCCCACCAGCCATTCTTGTCTTTCCCCTCACCTAGCCATCCCACCCTTCTCGTTACTCAGTCCTCAAGCTTTGGAGTCATCCTTGACTTTATTCTTTCATTTCTAACCATGCCCACCCAGTTCATCAGCAAGGCTTATGGGCTTTGTTTTGGGGCATATCCAGAAGCTGACCACATTTCACCAGCTACCACACAACCACTTGGTCCAAACTGCTATCATCTCCCCTCGCATCCCCTACAATCTCTTCTCAACACAAGTGCAAGTGAACCTGTTCAAATGGATCAGGTCATGTCACAGCTCCACTGAAAAAATAAAAGCCAATATTCTTACAATAGCCTCTGAGGTCCTGCACGATGTGGTTCATCTCCCACTAATGCCTCATCCTAGTCCACTGCACTCCACTGCAGCCACCCTGGCCTGCAATGTTCCTGCTGGCACTCTCTTGCTTTGGTGGCTTTGCACTTGCAATTGCCTTTGCCTGGACCACTCTTTCTCCAGATCAACACACAGCTCACTCCTCAACCTCTTTGGGCTTTCTCAAACCTCTCCTCAGTGAGACACCCCCTATTGGCCCCCCACACCCTCCACACATGCACATTACCTAGTCCCCTTTCCTACCTTGTCTTTCTTCATAGTATCTGTCACCATCTGATGTATATTATAAACATAAGATGCTTAATTTATTCCTTTCTGTATCTGTCTCTTCCCACTAGAATATAAGCCCTACGAGGCATCAGTATTTTCTGTTTTGTTCATGATGTATCCCAGACCCTAGAACAGTGCTTGGCACACAGAAGGTCCTCAACAAACAAACACAAGTTGACTAAAGAGAATAACTAATACTAGAAGGAAGGATTCGTGTCACAGGTAACAAGGAGAATAAGCACTGTAGGACTGCCAAGAGATGTGACCATATCAGAGGGAGTGAGGCGGAGGGGAGCGCTCTAATTACCAGGGAAGAAAAGGACTTATTTTGTAATTCTGTATGAGTGCCTACACAGCTTGTGTTTTTCTATTCTATCTTCCCAACTCTTTGCTTGTTTTGAAGCATTTAAGAATAGGATTTAGAAGTAGCAACTTAAAAGTAAAATTGTTCTTCTCACAAGTGTGAGCTTACACACATGCAAAAAAAAAATGGTTCTTAAAAAAAAGCTTATTTCAAACAACCCTGATCTAATACCCTTATCCCCCTTGTCCACTGTTCCAGGAAGCTGCCATGGCCCCCTTGGCTGGGCTAAGAATGCCTTCTTCAGAGCCCTTAGTGCCTGAGGCGTCCCCCAGCCCCACACTGACTGTTTATTTTCTCATAAGTTTCTCAGCTCTTTTCATGTCACTGGAAAGCCTGGAGGGCTTGGGGGCCTTTTTTTCCCTGTCCAAATCCTTCCCACATGGAAGAAGTTTAAAACTAACCCAAACAGTGAAATTGGGAAGCTTCGCGATGAAGAGTTTTTTTACCCTACCCAGTGAATCGAAGAGAAGTGGCTTTGGAGGCCCCTCCTGTTAGACCTGCTGGTAAGGTGTGGGATTTCTCAACCATGCCTGACTACAGATCATTATTAACCCAGGTGGTTCCCACATCACCCAGTGTGAGAGAGGGAGGCTGCCCGAACCAGAGGCTCCCAAGGCCTTTCTCTGTTTCACCCCCAGCTCCTGACCCTTCCCCTCTACCCTCTGCAACATTCTGCTGTGCAGAACCTGGCTGCTGGTTCCTGTTCCTGCGCCTTTCCTTCCCCAACTCAGGCAGGGCCCACCCACATCCCTGAATCACTCACTTATTCAATCAACACACATGTGCTATCCTCCTACTTGGTGCCAGGTCCAGGGCAGAGTTGTGGGCTAGAGAGACAGGTAAAGCCGATTCCTACTCCTGCAGAAGTCCTGAGGTTCAAGTGTTCATGCCTCATCTATGTTTTGGGGCTAGAGTCTTCAGGGAAAGCTATCCCTGAAAGCTTTAGGGACTCCAGAATGAAGTGAGGGAAAGTTTGGAGTAAGGAGAGATAATGGCAAAAACAAACAAAACAAACTAGATGAATTTGAAGTGGGGGAGATGTTTCCAGGAGAAAAAATTTACAACACAAGGGAAGGAAAAAAGTAAGTTTACAGTTGTGAGCACATAAAACAGCAAGTTTATCCTTGTGTTATTATTTATTAATTATTGTATTATTGTCCATATGAGAAGCTGTAAACCTACTTTTGTCCCACCCTGTATATTCCCCATATAGTAAATCAATAGCATTTTAAAATATTTTAAAATATTTTCCAAACCTTCCTATGTATTATCCTCTCATCACAACATCCCTGTGAAACAGGCAAAGCAAGAGTAATTACCTTCAATTCATTAATGAAGCAAATGAGGGCTCAGATGGATAATCATTTCACCCAACATTGCAGACTAGCGAGTCTGCGGTAAAGCTGAAACCACATTTGGAACTTTCTTTCTCTTCCTCTTGTGCAGGAGTGTCCAGCCTTTTGGCATCTCTGGGCCACACAAGAAGAAGAAGAGCTGTCTGGGGCCACACATTAAATACACAAACATTAATGAGAACTGATGATCAAAAAAACGGTCCGTGCATAATTTTCTTGATATCTACCACTACAGATAAGCCAAAAAGTCCTCACATAATAACCCTAAATATGCAGCAGCCCTTTAAAATCGTTGAGTAGGTCCCAAGCTAATGATCACTAATATAGAAAATGTACATATTTAAGTAATAAAATATCATTGGTTTTTAAATATTTTTGATTATAAAAGTAAAAGAAAAGAGGGCAACATAAAACTAGCGGGATGTTTGACACTGTATTCGAGAAACTAGTGCATCAGTATCTGGTTTGATAGAAGTAGTTGCAGTTCTCAGTGAGTTCTCAAGGTGCTCATCAGATATTTATGTTCTAATTTTACTCTTAACTTGTTTCATTCTTGAAAATAGCTGCTCACAAATACAGGCACTGCCAAATAGCAATGGCATAAATAAGGCATGCTTGCGAAGCAAAGGATATTTGTCTCTGGGAAGATACTATGAAAGTCCAGTAAAGAGACATGATCAAATTTTCCTTTAAGCTGAATGTCAGATTGTAGCTCTGTGCATTCCATTTGAAAATTGGCAGGAAACATATTTATGTCAACTGAAAAGGGAGTTGCAAATATAGCAAAATATCGATTATTTTCCTGGAAATCTTGAAATCTGTTTTCAAATTCTTGTGTCAAATTGAAAAGCAAGGTTGCAAATTTTTCACTGTTCACTGTGTTTATGACTGTGTTTAGCCAACATGTCGAAATGCATACAATTGTTTGCCTTAATTTGAGCTTGCCATAATTTTGGTTTCATTTGGAATGCTGTTATGGTTTGAAACATGGTATTGATGAATTGGTTTTCACCTTGAGGATGCATGTTTAACTCATTTAAATGAGTGGTTAAATCTACTAAAAATGCCAAATATGTAATCCAGTTTTCATCGTCAAGTTTTGGCACAATTTTTTTCTGGTACAATAAATGACTTGGTAATATGTTACAAATCATAAAATCTTTTCAGCATTTGGTCTTGACTTAGCTGTCTTCAGAAAAGTAAATAATGTCACCACAGTCAGTATCAATACTTTTAAGAAATTCCTGGAATTGGCAATGATTCAGTCCCTTGGCTCTTAGGAAATTCACGGTCTTCATGATTTGCATGATGTTATCCATTTTTAAAGCTTATGTGCATAAATTTTCTTGATGTACTATGCAATGATACTTCATGAAACATGAGTTTTGGGTGGCAATTGTATCATCTTCTATTAATTTCACAAGTCCCTCTCTTCTACCTCCCATGGTTGGGGCACCATCAGTAACTGTACCAGATATGTTGACCATGGATGAAGAAAATTGCTTTAACATATTTTTTACTGCTTTGCATAAATCTCTTGAGTTAGTTGTGTCTTTTAATGGCACTAAAGAAGCCATTTCTTCAGTGACATTTTAGTCGTCATCAATACTTCTAATAAAAATGGCAAGCTGAGCTGTACCTGTAGCATCAGTGCCATCATCCGTCACCAAAGCATAAAATTTAAAACTAGCAGCTTTACTCTCCAAACTTTTTTCGATAGACTTTCCAATGTCTTCAATTTGCCTGGCTATGGTCTGGTTAGACAAACTGATTTTAGAAATATCCCCCCCTTTTTTAGGGCAAATTATATCTGCCATGCTTTCTATACATTGTTTAATAAGCTCGCCATCAGTAAATGGTTTTGATTTTTTGCCATTAAATATGCTACTACATAACTAGCTTTTATAATGGAATCTGCCCGAGTTGTAACTTTTTGAAAAAATTTTTCTTGAGAAGACAGACTTTTTTTCAGTTCCATTATTTTGTCCTTATGACACACTCCTTCATACGCATTAGATTTGGCAGCATGTTTTTGCATATAATGCCTTTTTAAATTATAGTCTTTGAAAACTTGCACAAATTCCCTGCAAATTAAGCAGAGTGCCTTACTACTGGCCTCAACAAAAAGGTAGTCACCTGTCCACTTTTCATGGAACAGTCTTCCTCCACCGGTAATTTTTCTTCTGGGGGGGTTCTTTTTCCTTTTGAGACGTTGTAGAAGTCATGCAGGGATTAAAAAAACGATAATAGATAAAGGACTTTATTTCCTTTTATTATAAAAATTAATTGACAAGAACATGGAAAGCAAGGCTTGGGCCCTTCCACAGCCTCTTGGCCGCTGACGCAGGGCGAGGTGGCGGTGACTGTAAAGAGTGGGAGGCGAAGTGTGAGGCACCGTGAGGTGTGGAAGTGCCTTTAATAATCAACTAGGAATGCTCACCTGACTTCTAAATAACATTAAGCGCCGAAGGTTGCAATGGTACCTTGAAATATTGATAATTGCTGCCTCGCCGAGCCACTGCAAGCATGTGTAATGTCTAATGGTGTCGATTTGACTGCCTGCACTTGGAAGATAACACACTGGAAGCCGTGCACTGCTGTGAACTGAAGCCACGCATGCGTATAAATAGTGAGAGCGCATGAACGTTTATTTTACATGACATTGCAATATGTAGTCACAAAAATATTTCATGATGTTTTTAGTAAATTTATGATTTTGTGTTAGACCGCATTCGTGGCCATCCTGGGCCACATGCTCTGCAGGCCACAGGTTGGACACCCCTGCTCCCATGTCAAGGACATTACCCTATTAGGATGATGTCATGTGAGGCATGTATATGTATATCCTGATTAGATTTACTTTAGCCAGTTAAGTGTCATAATCTTCTGTGAAGACAAGAGGCATTGCTCTTGCCCCAACCTGCTTTGGTCTGTGATTGGTTGGCCAGGATGATGGGAACTTTGGTTATGGGCTGGCCACCAATAGCCCACAGGCTTCCAAGCAAAATACAGGGTCCGGCAGAAGTAACACCTGCTTGAGTGTGGTTGGTAATAATATGGGTGTAATAATTTATAGTTTTAATTTGAACATTTCACCTAAAATGTCATATGGTGTGCTTGAGTGTGATATTGTTAGGTTACAGAATTAGATGCTTATGATTTTGTAATAAAAGAGTTTGTAATTAAAAAGGGCGTTACTTGTGCCGGACCCTGTATTTTGTTAGCAGTGGTCGTTATGGATGTTGGTGGGGTTGAGATTCGTAGAATGGCAGTTGGGTGCCTGCTCTTAAAGCTGTGTGCCCAGCAAACACCTCTCTCTAACAGTAACATGAAGATAGAAGCCTAGGGTTTCTGCTCTCGTGGAAGTCCCTCATTTGGTGAGAATGGGGCCCCGAGGGGGTCCCAAGTGTGAAGGATATGGCTTGGCCCCATTCTCAGTGAGCCATCTGTCTGGAAGGAGTGCCATGGTCAGGCTGTGAGGGGCCTCCTGGTTTGATGGACTGTGTTAGCAACTCAGCCGACTCTGTAGGTTTCTGATCCAGAACCCTTTCCTTCCCCACATAGAGCTTGATGTGCAAATTCTCCATAATCAAGATTTTCCAAGTCAATGCCAGTGAGCGTAAGAGCGTTGGCATGCATCCTTGGAGTGGGGGACCCTTTAAGTCAGAAAGAGACCACTCAATAGCACCAGTTGCTGTCCTGTCGAACATGTGGGTGTAGTGCGACCAGCTTTGTTAATTTTCTTAAAGATACTAGAAATTAGATTTTAAAATAAAGTTCCTTAATGTTTAAGTACTGGCTCAAAATTTTTTAAACACTGTAAATTTCATGTAGTATGTTTCTATGGGCTAGAATCAATTATTTTTCAATTTTTATTTAACTTTATTATGTTAAAAAATTTCAAGTCCAGGGAAGTTGAAAGAGGAGTAAGATGAATACCCATATTCTGACTTAACCTAGACCCACCTATTGTTAACATTTTGCTACATTTGCTTTGTTTCCCTCTCTTTCTACACAAAGTCCCTTTTTGGCTAAATGTTTGAGAATAAGTTGCAAACATATAATCCTTTTCCCCTAAATATTTCAGCATGCATCTGCTAAGAACAGGATCTATTCCTGCATAGCCAGAATATGAGTGCCACATTTAAGAAACTAAACATGATATAATATTAACGAGTATATGGTCCATATTCGAACTTCCCCAGTTGTCAACATAGTTTCCTTTGTGGCTCTTTCTTTTTTTAATTCATGATCTAATGCTCACTCACACATATCCTTAGTGTCCTTTGATCTTTAACAGGTCTCCTGCCTTCTTTGTCCTTTACGACACTGACAGTTTAGGAGCGTCCCAGGCCTGTCATTTGGAGGCTGTCTCTAGATTTGCTTGATTGTGTATTCTCATGAGTAGAAGGTCAGACTTTTTTGGTAAGAACACCACATTCATAACTTTGTGTCCTTCTCAGTGCATCACATCAGGAGGCACATGCTGTCAGTGTGTCCCCTTACTGGTGATGCCAAGCGTGACCACATAGTTAAGGCGGTCTCCACAGGTTTCCCCACTCTAGAGTTACCTTTTTCCCTTTGTAACTAATAAGTCACCTGTGGAGTGATATTTTGACCGTCACCTTTGGTTTATTTAGCACCTTTGCAATTGTTTTGGGAACACAAAAAGAGACGACAGTACAGCGGTAACCAGATGCTTCTGTTCCCAAACACTTACCGAGGCCAGGTGCGTTGGAATCCATGGGGGCCTCGGTAAGCTGCCGGCCTCTGGGGCGGGGAGCCATCTGTAACCATCAGAAGTGTGGACTGTGTTTTTCACAGAAAGCAGAGCACCGTTAGTCCAAAACGTGCATGCAAACTCGTGCAGACATAAGCTCAAGCAGAGCTCCTTTGGGAAGACCCCCAGCTACTTTTTCCCACCAGGACTCGGTTTGCTCATCTGTAAAGTAGATTGTTTTTATGTTATTTCCAAAAGTCCATGTCACCTGTAATATTTTTATTTTTAAAATTATTGAGCGTGTGCTATGTGCCATGAATTTTCCCACTTTGCATCTAAGTGGCCAAGAACTCAGTTTTCACACGTGAGGATTTTGAGACTGAAGAAGACTAAGTTAACATCCCTACGGTCACAAGGCTCATCAGCAGGTGAACCAGGGTTTGAATCATGATATTCCTGAGTAAAGAAGCATGTGGTTTAGTGTTGTAGAACTGTATACCTGAAACCTGTTTAAGTTTATTAATCAATGTCCACTTAAGACATTTAATTAAATAAATAACTAACTAAAATTTTGATACACATTTTAGAATAAAGAATAGTGTGCTTTAGTCCACAAGGGCAGGAAGTAGATTGGTGGTTGCAGGGGTTGGGGGAGTCGGGACTGGGGAGTGACAGTGTAATGGGTACAGGGCTTCTTTTGGGGTGATGAAAATGTCCTGGAATTACTGGTAATGGTTGCATAACATGGTACATGTACTAAAAGCCACTGAATTGCACATGTTAAAGGGGTTAAATTGGTGAATTTTATGTTATATGAATTTTTCCTTAATAATTTAAAAATATGCATAGGAAAAAAAGTGTGCTTTTCTCTGTAGCATGTTGACTTTCTGGTCACAGAATAAACAAAAAACTCATCAGAAATATGGGCAGATTTGCAGATGGATGCTAGCCTCATTATTCTTCATTAAAATAAATACTCGGAAATAACCTAAATATCCAAGAATAGGAAATTAGTTAAATAAATTGTAAGATAGCCAATGAGGGGATGTTATGGAACCATTCCAAATTATGTTTTAAAGGAACTTTCAATGACATAGAAATGTGCTCATGATATAATGTTAAAGGAAAAAGAACAGGATGCAACACTATATATAACTATGCAGGGTGCGCGAGCGTGCGCTCAAACGAGGTCTATGTGGAAACGTGCCAAACTCTAAACATTGGCTATCTCTGGGCTGTGGGATTACGGATGATTTATTTTCTCCCCTATACTTTTTTGCATATTCTGAGTTTTCTCTAGTAAGCATTTGTTACTTTTATAATAAAAAAGAGTACAGTAAGAGTTATTAAAACAAATTTAGCGAAGTTTCCCCTGTGCTTTCTCTGGCTCTGGGCATAGTTCCCAGGACCTCTCGTCTCCTCTGCAGCCTGCCCAGATAAATAACAAGCAGATAAATATTTCAAAAGGTCTTGATCTCAGATGCTGCCCAATTCCAGCAGCAAATTAAAGGGACACTGCGCTGCTCAGAGGCCCAGAGCTGGTTGTGGCCCTGGAATGCTCTCTTGTTACCATTGGAAGCCATAGAATGTGGCGTCTCAAGAATCCAGATGGGGCCTGACTGGAGGGAGCCAGAAGGATGGGAGTGAAAGGGGCGCGGATGCAGGAGGCGCCCATGGTTCCTCATGTTTAGGGCAAGGGATGTCCCGTCAAAAGGCTAACTAACACAAGGCTACTATCAGTCACCGACACCTCAGTCTGATGAAGCTTGTCAATTTCCTGAGAATGGGTTGATAAGAAGAGAAGGAAGTCATACTCACACGAAAAATGACAAAATCCAAGTTAAATTTCTTTAGGTCCTTGGACACTGGCTCTGAGCAGTGACTTTTATCAACATAGAACATTAGCAAGGATTGAAGTCAGTCTAGGGCCAGGGACTCTCGGCCCTAGCTGCACACAATAACAGCTGGGAAGTTTTGAAACAGAGCAATGCCCAACACCCCGGTCCAGAAATTCTGATATGATTGATCTCAGGTGGGACCCAATCATCACCAGTATTTCAGAGCCTCCCCTGCTAAGATTCCTGCCAGGGTTGAGAAGCCCTGAATTTATGCACCTTCTTCCTACAGCTCTTTGCTGTTAAAAATAATTTAAAGGGTATTGGTATGGATGGACCTAAAGGGCATTATGCTAAGTGAAGTAAGTCAGAGAGTAAGTCATATGATTTCACTTATACGTGGAATCTAAAAAAACAAAGCAAATGAACAAACAAACAAACCAAAACAGAAACAGACTCATAGATACAGAGAACAAACTGATGGTTGCCCACTGGGAGAGGGAGTGAGGGGATGGGTGAAAAGGCGAAGGGGAGTAAGAGGTACAAGCTTCCAGCTATAAAATAAATAAGCCGTGAGGATGTAGTATACAGTACAAGGAATATTAATATGTCAATAATATTGTAATAGCTTTGTACAGTGACAGGTGGTTACTAGACTTACCGTGGTGATCACATTGTAAGGTATGTAAATGTCAAATCACTATGTTGTACACCTAAAACTAACATAGTATTGCACAGTACCTATAATTTTAAAAAGAGTGCTGCTAATAAAAACATTCATAAGCACTTGACAATGAATGCATCCTTTTTTCCTGAGGAATAATTTAGGATAAAAAAACAAAGAAAACCTTGTCTTATACTTGGGCATAACCCAATTACTCTACTGTTAGGGAGAGAGCCAAAGACAATGATCAGAGATGCAAAGAAAGAGTTATTTCAAGAGATGTTATCTGTAAGATCAAAAATTTTTAGACAATATTATAACCTTTTCTTTGTGATTCCTGAAACCTAATACAAATTGAGTGGGTTAAGAAAACAAGCAGGTAAATAATTTTAAACATAATACTGAATTTCCAGACTTGGAATGAGGATGGTTCTATACCTCTCTGCATGAGTTAGGTCCTTTTGTTTGCAAACAGAGGAGACGTTTAGGTGTTTCAAAACAAACAAACAAACAAACAAACAAAAAAACCTTAGCAGGAAACAACCTCACATGTACTAAACAGCCAAGTGTCGGGGAGCCTGAACCACCAGTTGGAAAATATTTGATTGTTTAGAATACAACACAGCTGTAGTGACATGGTTAGCTACCCCTTAGCAACAGATGCTGAAGCTTTTTCTGTCTAACTCCGTCATTATGGTGACTGGCACACTCTCTCTCCTCTGACTGTAGTGACTTTCTGAGCCTTTCCAGAGCACACTCCCAGCAAAGAGTATAAATTGTTCTAATCATTTTCTAACTCACTAATTCAACAAGATTTATTAAACACTTACTATGCACCAGGCTCTTTTCTAGGCACCACAGATATAGCATTAGGCAAAATACACAAAATCCCTGTGATCATGGTAGTTACATTTTAGTGGAGAAAGACAAAAAAATTTACATACACATGTGTATGTCAAATGTCAGATGGTATCACATGCAGAGAAGAACAAAGCATCATAAAGGAAGAGAGAGTGAGAGGAGGTGCTGTGTTTCATAGAGCTGCAAGAGGGGACTTCTCTGACAAGGTGAACATCAAGGTGAGATCTGAAGATAGCAAGGGCGTGAACCAAGGAGCCAGCTCGGGCAGAGCTTCCCAGGGAAGGAAGAGAAGTGTGCTCCCTGTCTATACTGAAAGAAGAGTAGCGAGGTCACTGGCTGGAGCATGGGGAGAGGAAGGGGAGGCTGAGAGGTGAAGTTGGAGACCCACTACGGGTGGTCTTATGGGCCATTATAGGGCTTTGCCCCTCCCCCAAAAGTGAGATGGACGTCCCTGGAGGGTTTAGAGCACAGATGTGGCATGATTTACTTTTCTCCTCAAATTAATAGACTATTTCTGTAGAGCAGAAAATTTTATTGTAAAGTACAGAGTTCCTACATACACGTTCCCCCGTTTCCTCTATTATTTACATCTTATATTAGTGTAGTACCTTTGTTACAATTGGTCAACCAAAACTGAGACATTATTATTATTAAATAAAGCCCATAGTTTATAGTAGGGCTCATTCTTCCTGTTGTATATCCTATGGATTTGGACATATGCACAACATGATCTACTTTTGTGTTATAAGAGCATCACTCTGGCTGCTGTGAATGAAGGATGGGGACGGGGATGGAGCAAGGAGAGCAGTGGGGAGGCTGTTGCAGTTCCTTAGGTGAGATGAGGGTGACTTGGGCCAGGGTGGTGTACACAGTGGTCACGTAGAGCTGACAAGAGTGGCTGATGGGTTACAGTTAGAGAATAAGAAAAGAATCAAGGATCACCATAAGGTTTTTAGTTTGAGTAATTGGAAGAACAAAGTTGCTAAGGTAAGGGAAATACTGGGGAGGAAGGGGTATAGAATGTCAGCAGCTTGGTTTTGAATATATTTATTTAGTTTGATATCCAAGTGGACAATCTAAATGGGAATTGAATATGTGAGTGACATTTAAGGGAAGTTCTGGCCTGAGGTATACATTTGGGATCATCAGGGTATTCATGGTTGCATTTGGGACTGGGTGAGCTCAATTAGAGAGCAAGTGCAGATGGTGAAGAGTTGAAAATTAACACAGGGGTTCTTCAACATTTGAAGATCAAGAAAATGAGTGGATCACAAAAACAAAAAAAAAGATCAGGAAGCAGCAGCCAGTGAAGTTGAAAGAGAACCAAGAAAGAATTGTCTTGGACATTAAAAGAAAAAATACCTTAAAGAAGAGAGTGATTGACTATATCAAAAGCTGCTGGGATGTAGAAGAAGATGGGCACTGAGAACTGTTGCAACAGTTGCAACATGATGGTCATCAATGGGCACTGAGAACTGTTGCAACATCAATGTTGCAACATGATGGTCATTGATGGCTCTTTGAAGAGTCGAAGGATGGGGGCAGAAGTCTAACTTGAATGAGTTTAAGAAATAAGGAGAAGAGCTCCTTCTCACAGGAGAAAGCAAGTGTAGACAATTATTTTGAGGAGTTTTGAAATAAAATGAAGTGGAACAACGAGGCCATGGCTGCAGGGGGTTGTGGGTTAGATGGGGAGATTTTTAAGGATGGACCTATATGCATTGTGGGTCACTCAGTTAGCACCCAGGGGAACGCACCCCTTTCTGGGGAGGGGGCGGAGATTACATATGTATGAGTTTGACAGCCTAGGGTTGCCTACACTTATCCTTATCCTTTTGGCTATAGCTGAAATCTGTGTCGTGGGGCACCAAGCCTGATGACCCCTTAATGGGAATCTCTCAGGGTGCGGCATGGCAGCACCCAGGCTTCCTAGCAGGGTCAGTTTCTGACCAGCACCTTGTGTGGCTTGTCTGGCATGACCCCTTTCTTTAAAGGAAATAATATATTTTTTAATCAACCCAAGAAAACAGCTCTTCATTCATAAAATTAAGTATTTGTTCTTTTGAGGTATTAGACTCCCTTCTTCACAGCTGCATAATAATGTCAGTATTAACCATGACAACTTGCTCTGCAGGAGAACTTTCTATTCTCCCAAGCTCCTTCACACTCATACACCATTCATCTCTCTCAACCCCATGGTATAGGAAGGGTAAGTATTATTTTTTTCATTGTACAGTTGAAGCCCAGAAATGTTGGGGACTTGGACAAGGTCACACAGGATCCTGGTATTAGGGGGCAGGTGTCCTGTTCCAACGATCTTGATTTTATCAGGTTGCCTGTGTGGTCAGCCTGCTCCAAGCTCTGAGGTATATAAGAAAATGTTTTGTCTATGTTAGGGGTGCAGGGAAGAGTCTGAACCTCATGAAGCCGGTGTATGGTCCACACACGGTAAAGTGATGGACACCCTTGGTGGTCAAGTTGGTGGCCATGGTCCAGAGAGCATCACCAGGAAGCTTCAGCCCAGGCAGAAGATCCAACTTGGGGTTTGAAGAGCTCGAGAGGGCTTTCAGATCAACACCTCCATTGATACACATGGGAACTTCAGTCAGGAGAGCAAAATAAAAGCCGGCCTGGTGTCTTGGTTCCCAGTCCAGTTGCCTCTCCTCTTGACAAATTCTCTTCAGTCTTACTGTGGAGTTTCTCAAAATCTTGTGGTGATGAGACCTTGGCTATCTTTTTGGTTCTTCTCTGTTGGGTTTCAAATGCCACTCTGGGGAACTCAGCCTCCTCAACACTCCTACGCTGGGCGAAATGTGGCCTGTGGTGTTAGCTCCAACCTCCCTCTCCTTTCTAGACTTTTCCAACTTGGTTTCAGGCCTCTGGGAACACGGAACCTGCCTTCTGCCCTGAGACCCTCTTGCCCCCGTCAAGAACAGCTGCTTTTTCTCTTGCGGGGAAATCAGCACTTAAAAGGGACTAGCTCAGAAAGGCAATACTTTGTAATGAAGGCATCTCCAGTAGCTCCCACAGGCTTTTGGGGAGCAGAGGGCCTTCCCTATGTCTCACATCCTGAGCCCTCCTTTTCCAACTCCCCCGTCAGTTGTTATTAGTTCTCTTTGTCTCTGTCTCTCTCTTTCCTCCATCTTCCTCTGGCACACCACCCAACAAAGTAACTGAGTCACTTGGAATATGTGAGAAATCACTTAATAAAGAACTGCCCTGGGGCAATGGACAGGTAAAAGGTTATAAATAAATGATTTCATCCCACGATTAATTTAATAAGAACTGCCCACAGTATCTCTGCTAGTAAGGAAGGTAGATGGAAGATAAGTGGGTGAGACAAGCAAGCTGTGAGGGCCAGGGCATGTAATCTCCATGGGTCCAGGCTTCCCTCTCTGGATGCATATGGGGCTGCGCCAGGGAGAGCGGCTCTCTGCCTTGCCCTCTGGGGAGGAGGAGGGACTGGGAGTCAGGACAACCTAATGTCAATCCCAGATCTGGGTGACTATCAGTAAATTACTTAGCTTCTCTGAGTTATATCCAGGAACTGGGGTGTGTGTGACAATTTCTATCTAACTTTGGTATATACAATATAGCAAGTGCCAGGCATCATGCTAAATGTTGGGTAATCAATAAGGACATGTATGTCAGGAACACCACATACTGAGGTGAATGGCTACAAGTCCGCAACGGCAGGGCAGGAGCCAGTGTACAGAGGAGCTGGTCAACCTTGACCACCAAGGGTGAAGGGGTACTATTGGCTTTGATGCATTATGGTCGGAAATCATTAGAAAGTCAGACACCTGCCCTACTGATCGTTTCTTTGCTCTTCTTCTCAGCACCAGAAAGTTCCCATTGGAAGGAACAGGTGCCAAACAGGAATCAAATTACACTTATTAGTTGCACAAGTGCAGATCTTGAACAAAAGCTGGTCGAAGCATGAACCTTAGACTCTAAGCTGAATAAGACTTCGTACTCTCCCCTACCCCAAATCCAAAGTTTGTGAGCTCACCAACCTATGTCTGGAGGAAGTCAAGGAGAGAGGGAAGTAATACAGCCAGGCTTGTAGAATAAAACATGGCCTAACTTACTGTCAACTTGCCTATCTAGCTAGATGGAGAAAGACAAGTGGATGCATATGATTTGTTAATGCACAGCACTTCCCCACTTCTCCACAGTTCTCAACTCTAAGCATTTGGGTTAGTATCTCTCCTGGGAGGGAAGCTAGGAAGCGGGTAGGAGCCAAGGTTATAATAAATTCCCTTTCTCCTGTGAGGAAAGAGTGAAGCAATGGGGTCACTGCAGTGAAGCTGCTAATTACTAAGATAAAGTAGGCTGAGGAGGGAGGACACAATTTTACCCCTACTTAAGCAAACCTGGGAACTTAAACTTTGAACTCTCCAGTTATGCCTGGAGACAGGTATGTAAATATGTACATCCTACAGGGAACCCTCTGAATACCTTCTGAAGAACTTAAGAAGGAATGTTCACCTGCCCAACTCGCTTGACATCCATTATCTAGACAACTGGACATCTGGAAGATTATCATCTCAGACCAATCCAGACGCTAAGAATGTAGGACTGATTCTTCTCAAAAATGTACTTTTTCCTATAAAATTCTGAAGCTTTTCTTTCTATTTGGAACAGTGTAGGTATTGCCTAGTTGTTTTTCTGGTTTGCAAACCTAAGACCCTTGAAAATCCCTATCATTTATTTCCACCCAAAACCTCCTGATTCATTTATGCTTGATTGACACCTAAATGAGTCAAGTTAAGAATCCAGAAGCCCAATGGGAAACCGCTGAATGTTCTTCAGCCAGGTGAGTGACTAGTTGAAGTAAGATTTGCATGCAAAAGTAAGATCTGCATCTTTAAGGAGTACCTCTTCCTTAAATTAGTTACGAACATATATACTTAAAATAAAGAACACAATAGATAGGTAATTTTCAACCTTTTTCATCTCATGGCACACATAAACTACTAAGATTCTGTGGCATACCCCAAAATATATTTTTGCTGATCTGACCAAAAAAATAGGTATAATTTTGATTGATTTACAAAAAAATAATACTAATTATCTACCCTTTTTGCTCCAAAGTGAGTTTTTAAAAAATCAGGTGCCTATACTTTTATATAAGGATTTCTGCTACCAAGAATTAACCAATCAGATGCAACCTTACTATAAGATGTGACGAATAAGATGCAACTCTCTTATGTGATCTATGTATTTATGATGGAAGACAGAGTGTTTACAATTACACTGGCCAGCTACTGTTGTGTTGGCTCTTGTCATTTTTTTAAATTTGACAATTGAAGGGAAAAGAGGTAAGTGCCCCTGACTAAACAGTCAGGTATTGCATGTTTTAAAAATTCTTGTGGCACACCTGTTGTAAATTATTGCAACAGACAAATAAATAGCAGGATGCTTACAGCTGAGGAATGAACTCATAAATGAAAGATAAATTGAAGAAAAACTCCCACACACAAAAAGGAAAGAAATAGGCAAAGAAAGTTAGAAGATAAAGATTTTAGAGGTGGACATGGTAATATCTGGATTAGAAGTTATCAGAAAGAGAAAAATAAAAAGAGAAAACATTTTATAAAATAATAGAGACAAATTTACTAAAATTAAAAAAGAGAGAGAGAGCTGAACAACCTGCAACCACAGACGGAAAGGACCCGTAGAGTGCCCAAGAGGGAAAAAATGGAAAGGCTCACACCTACATAGAGTGTAATGAAATTAAGACTATCAGAGACAAAACATTTAGAGACCTAGAAAATTCCTTAAGCTTCCTGGGTATAAAATTAGTATTTAAAAGTCAGTTGCATTTCTATAGACTAGCAGCAAATAACTAGAAAATGCAACTGCAAATAAGGCATCATTTACAATAGCATTAAAGAATATTAAATACTCAGGAAGAAGTCTAACAAAGCATACTAAAGACCAGGAGAATGGTAATTAAGGAGTACCTAAAAACTATAAATAAATGAAAAAATTACTATATTTATGAACAGAGAAGCTGATTATCATAAAGATGTCAGTTCTTCCAAATCTGATCTGTAGATTAAATATAATTCCACTGAATATCCAACAGGAGATTTTTCTTTGAAACTTGAGAAATAATTTAAAAATGTATTTGGACAACTATAAGGCCAAGAATAACCAAGGCACTTCTGAAGAAGATGATCAGGCAGGGGAATTACCTCACAGGTTGTGAGGAAGTACCTTGAAGGTATTGTGGTTAAGACAGTGTGGCACACCTGTGCAGTTCAGAAAACGATTCACACAGCATGAGGCTCTGGTAAGTGACAGGTGTCATATATTCAACCAATGGGGAAAGAGGATCAGTCAATAAATAAAACTAGCAAAAAATGTTAACCAAATTATAGTAGATTAAATCAGATCCCTTCCCCGTAACTTCATGTGGCTTAAGGACAAAATAACAAAAACACAACTTTAGCATAAAATAAATGTGAATATCTTTTATACCTTGGGGTGAAGGATGGCTCAAAACAGGAAAATCATTGGTTAACATATTAAAAATGAATAAATTTAACTATATTAAATTCTTGTTTTTTTTTCAAGAGACAACCCAAGGAGTATAAGAGGACAAGTTACGCCTTGGGAGAACATATTTGCAATATACACAACTGACAAGGTTTAGTATCAAGAATATAGTCACCTATGTATATAACCATAACCATTTTAAATAAAGAGATGGAATTGATCAAACCAACAGAAAGATGATCTAGAGTCATAAACAGGGATGTCACAGAAAGGAAGCACATATGGCCAATAAACATACAAAGAGATATTCAATATGATTGGTCATCAGAAAAACACAAATCTAGACTATAATAAAGTGCTATGTCACACCCATTCAACTGGAAGTTTTTTCGAAGCCTGACAATACCAAGTTTGAGAGTATGTGCATCTACAGCCACACAATCTCTTGTGCATCGGCAGTAGGAATTTGTTTGTGGGGCCATTTTTTAAAAAAACAGCCTTGCGTTATTTCCTGAAGTTGAAAATTAACATAACCTATGCCCCAGATTTTCACTCACTCATGTGTACTCAGGAAACATGTGCAAGAGTATTCATAGCAGCACAATTCACAACAGAAAAAACCTGGAAATAACCCAAACGTCCGTCTACGGAGGGCGGAGGATTAGACTGTGGCGTATTCCCACACAGGGATTAAAAACTGTAGCGATAGATAACAATATGAGTGAAACTCAGCAATACAATGGCAATGAGACAGGTAAACCCCCACCCCATTACACCGAGCATGACATCATTTTTACAAAGTTACAAATAGATAACAATTTTCAAATAACATTTTAGGAGTTATATAGATAAAGATTCTTAAAAAGGAATACAAGAAAGTGAAGAATGAGGGATTTGGGGTTATTATTACCTAATGTGCGGAGAAGGAAGGAAAGGCTAGTCGTGAGGAGCGACCATCTCATTAAATGTGTTTTTACAGAGAAAAAAGTAGATCAGTGGTTGCCAGGGCCTGATGCGGGGTTGGGTATGTACAGCGTTTTTTTGGGGGGTGATGAAAATGTTCTAGAATTAGACAGTGGTGATATTGCACAGCTTTGTGAATTCATAAAATCCACTGACTTGTATACTTTAAATGTGAATATTATGGTATGTGAATTATATCTCAATTAAAAAACAGGAAAAAATCTGATTATAAAACTAGCATAATTAACAGTATATATTGGTTTAAAGGTAGACAAATAAATTAATGGAACAGTATGGAGTCCAGAAATAAATCCACAGACATGTGGTCAATTGGTTTTTGACAAAGGTAGAGAAAAGATAGTTTTATTCAACAAATGGTACCAGAAAAACTGGATATATCTATACAAAAATAAAATAAAATAACTTTCATCCATGCTTTGACCCATAAAAAATTTTAACTCTAACTCATAAAATGTAAAATATGAAATTATTATAAGCATTCTAGAAGAAAACATAGGAGGAAATCTTTGTGACCTCGAATTTGGCATAGATTGCTTAGATACAACACCAAAAACACGATCCCTTTAATTTAAAAAGGGATTTAAAAAGGGGGCAGGGGGATAAATTAGATTTTATCAAAATCAATAACTTCTCCTTAAAAGACATTTAAGGGAAATAAAAAGACAAGCCACAGACTGGGAGAAAATATTTGCAAATCATATTTCTGAGAAAACTTTTATCCAGAATATACGCAGAACTCTCAAATCGCTGCAAGAACTAAACAAACAACCCAATAAAAAATGGGCCAAAAATGTCAGTAGACACTCTACCAAAGACAACATAAGAATGGCAAATAAGCACATGAAAAGAGGCTAAACTTCGTTAGTACTTAGTGAAAAGCACATTAAAACCACAATGAAATGCGATTACTAATTTTAGTATGCCTAAAATGAAAAAGGCTGATCATATCAATTGACTTTTCATATGCACTGTATAGGGGGAATATAAAACAGGACAACCACTTTGCAAGAGTTTGGCAGTTTCCTAAAAAGTTAAACATACCTTACCATATTCTTTAGTCATCCCATTATTTGCCCAAGAAAAATGAAATCAGATGCGCACACACAGACTCACAACGTTATTTGTAAGAGCCTCAAACTGGAAACCGTGTGAATGTCCATCAACAGGTGAATGGATAAAGAAACCGTAACATGTCTCCATAATGAAATACTACCCAGCAATAAGAAGGAATGGGACTACAGGCACACAGAACAACACAGATGAATTCCAAAACTATTAGGCCATTTGAAAGAATCCTACAAAAGAGAGTATATACTATACAATTTCATTTATATACTGTTTTAGAAAGTGTAAACTATTTCATGACATCAGGAAGCCTGGACATAGGGGTAAAGTGGGGTGGGGGGTCAGGGGTAGATTACAAAGGGGCATGAGGAAATTTTCAGTGGTGATGGATATGTGCATTATTTGATTGTGGTGATGGCTTCATGGATGTAAACATAATGTCAAAACTAACTGAACTGTGTGCTTTAAATATGTGCAGTTTATCGTATGTCCTTTATACTTCACTAAAGCTGATAAAGATACCCTTGTTCTGTGTTCATAATTGTTCATAATTGGTGTGTGGGGGTTCATTATACTATTCTCTCTGCTTTTGCACGTGTTTGAAATTTTCCCTGTTAAAATGGAAAAAATGTCCCTAACTGTGATGGTTTTAAATTATTTTCACAAATTCTTTGATACTCCTCCCTTCTACAAGTGAAGTCTAATTCCCCTCCCCTTGAGCGTGGGCTGTACTTAGTGACTGAGTTTTCATGAACAGGAACAATGCTAAGTGATGATATGTGACATCAGAGACCAGGTCACGAGTGGCAGTGCAGGTTCCTCCTTGTTCCCTCCTTCTTGGATCTCTCGCTCTGGGTGAACCCCACAACCACCTCATGAGGACACTCAAACATCCCACACAGTAAGGAACTGAGGCCTCGAGCTAACAGAGCAGAGCTGAGTCTTCCTGCCAATAGCCATGACAGAGAACTTAGGATCAAACCCTCCAGCCCAAGAAAGCCTTCAGATTACAGTGCAGCCCCTGTAAACGAGAGAGACACGAAGCCAGAGCCGCCCAGCTCAGCCACTCCAGAATTCCCACCCACAGTAACTGTGAGATAGTAAATATTTGCTGTTTTAATCCACTATGTTTTCGCCTAGTTTGTTAGGCAGCAATAGATAACTAAATGTACTAATATACTAACATCAAAAAATTTTAAAAATAAGCAGAAAAATTATCCTTAGGAACATGATTAGACACCTCCACCGATCAGCAGGGTCAGCTGCAGCAGGAAGCTTCTCCTGGCTCACATGGGGCCTTGTCGGTGCCCCTCCCCCACGTTTCATGAGCTGCGGCAGCCCATGCAGTTGGTCCACGCTGCCCCGGACGTAAGGCACAAAGTGGTCTCCCCAGAGCCAATCCTAGTGCCTCCTGCGAGGCCTGAAGATTCCGAAGACCATCCCCTGCTTGCCTCTGATCCGACTACACAGAGCAAAGCTCATGAGAATGAGCACTTTGTGCTAGAAGTCAGGGAATGCACCACTCTCCACCTTATTCAAATTGGGGAAGGGGTGGAAGTTTCTCTGGAGACTACTATCTCACTCCAAAGAATAATGAAACCGGAAGTAAACAACCTTCAGAGGTAAGAATTATCATCTCCGCTGGATACCTGAGGACACAGAGGCTCAGGGAAGTGAAGCAACTCTCCTGAGTTTGTGTGTCTAGGAAGTGGCAGTATCACTATGGGAAGTCAAGTCTGTCTTGACTGGGCACTGGTGTGCTCACATGTTTAGGAAAACATTCATACCAGGGCCTGTCCTCTGTGCGCTGTCAAGGTCAGACCCGTGAGCTGTGCGATAGTGTGTGCGTGACCATCACCCTGACTGTGCTGTCTCTCCCGCTAAGGACAACCTTCCCGACCCTCTGAGCCCACCAGCCCCAGTTCCTCTCTCAGCAGGGCCTTCTCAGGCCCCTCCAGCCCCTCTTGAACGTAATACGGCACCACTGGTATCCAGCCCTGCTTTTGGAATTTATTACCCATTTCCTCATGTGAGTAGACTGGGTGTATTTAGCTCCTTTATCCATGGGAAGGAAATGCAACTCAGAGATTCCCCCCACAGTGCCAGGTGCTTGCCCTGTCCTGGGTTACAAGATGAAGCTGCAGAGAATACAGCCCACAGCCACCACCTAGCCCAGACCCTGAGGCTACTTGTCACGCACCTCCAAAGTGGCTGGCCAGGAGGCCATCGGGGTCAGCCCCACCTGGTCAAGGTCTCTGTAGGAATGGGATTGCTGAGCATACCGGAAGGGCCACATAGTTTCGAATCAAAGCTGCAGAGGAGCTGGGGAAGTCCTCTGCCTTCCCACTTCCTCCCCACCCAGGCCTGCAGAGCGTTGTGTCCTGGGTGGGGGGTGGGGGGCGGGGGTGTCAGAGGTGAAGGGTTGGCCAGAGTGCAGGCTCCAGGGGGATGGAGGGAGTTACTCTTTCTGTCCCTGTCCTCGGAGCTGCAGAAGCCCTTTGGGATAGTCAGGCCTTGGAGCTCCTCCTCCCAAACCAGGAAACTGTCCTACAAGAGACTCCTCCCCATGGCAGTTTGTCTGCACTGAGACCACACAAAGCCATTACCATGATCTTGCAGCTGGGGCTGGGGGGTGGGGCGGGTCAGTCCTCATCCCATCATCCTTATCTTGTAGGCATGAGGGTTTAGGAAAACAAAGGGATAAAAGGCGCAGTCCCTGCTCTCAGAAACATTCAATCTAGTCGGGAAGAATGTACTGTGTTTTGAAAGCATATATTTTTAAGACAACAGCTAGGGGTACGAGTTCAGATAGCTGCTGCCCATGCTAGGATGCCAGGGGCTCAGAGCAGGGCGAGTGACTGTGGGCTGCAGAGGTCAGAGGCTGACTTGAGGTTTTGAGCGAGCGCGCCTGCGAGGCAGGCACAGCTGGGTCCAAACCCAATGGTCTCAGTCAGCCAGTAAGGCAGGGTGGCCTTGGGCATGTTCTTGGACATTTCTGGGCCCTGGTTTCCTTGTCTTGAAAACTGAGGTGTTAATAACGCCTATTTCATTACATTATTGGGAGAAATAAATGAGATTGTGTGTATAATACACATATATATGCTAAGGTCTGCAATGTGCGCAACCCATAGTTTCGCCATGCCGGTGCCCAGTGAGCTGGCGCTCAGGCAGCTGCCACTGCTATTTGTGGCACGGGCGGCCCTCAGTCTTGAAGGCTGGGAGGGCACGCCACAAGGGAAGCGGCCTGAGCAAAGGCGCAGAGGCAAGACTGGGCAGGACCTATTTAGCAGAGTACAAACAAGTTCATCGTGTTCTGCATGGTATGAGTTCAAGAGAGGTGAAGGGTCTGGTGGGGCCCCCAGAGCTTCCCAGCCAGAGGGGACCTTTACCCTGTCCCCTGCCCAGTCCTTCCTTCAAGAGCAGGAAAAATAGGAAGCAGAAGATTTGGAGGAGGGCCGGACTCTGTGCTGCTTCTCTTGCTCCTACAGCTCAACTCCACCCTGTTGAGCAGAGGAAAGACTTCACGGAGCCTGGGGTCAGGCTGGCGAACAGGAACAATTAGGGAAGCAGGGAAACTGCCCCAGAGGATGCAGGGTGGTGAGGAGAATGGCTGTGGGTACACACACATACACAGACACCCACACTTAGGTAGCCCTCCTCCCGGACATAGGTGCAGAGAGGTTCACCAGAGGCAGGGTGCATGCACGGAGATACATGTGACATCACACTTTCACACAGACTGAGGAGACACAGGCAGCACAGAGATGCACAGACACACCCAGAGGTCAAGTGCTACCTCCATGTGTAGGGAGGAGCCTTCCTGGCTGCTGCCTTAAGTTATGTGTGTGTGTTTCTTTTTTCTATGCACAAGGGTACCTGATTTAGCCAAGGGAGGTGAGTGAGACTGAAGTCCAGCCCCTACACCACTTCCTCTGCTGTGGGCCTCAGTTTGGGGCTGGGTCTGCCAGAAGGAAAAAGTTCTCTTTTCTTTATACAAAAGCATCATTTATTCATCAATCCATGCATCCACGGGACTGCATCTGATAGGGGTATCTTCTTCTAGTTTGCACAGATGCCCAGTGGGCTAGCGATGACCCTGCATGTGCCTTGTTCGTGGCCGACTCCCAAGCACCCAGCACTATGCTCAGCATGTAGTAGGTGCGCAATAAATATTTACCGACTGAACTAAGAGTACATCGAGTGGACAGACCCAATACATACACAGAGGAATATACAACACACACAGATGCACAAACAGGGTCCTCACGGAAGTAGGAACAGAGAAGGGGAGTTGCAAGCAGAGAGGAGTGGAGGGGGGAGCATGGGCAGAGCTCAGCTATTCAGAGAAGGAAGGGAGAGAGTTCAGGGAGTGGGGACATAGGGACAGTAGGAGGAAAGGCACAGAGCAGGCCCTGAACCCAAAGTCCAGGGAAAATCCCTCATATGCGTGTCATGCGTTATAGTTTGCAAACAACTTTCCCATTTCACTGTTCATTTGAGAGAAGGAGGCTCAGAGTGGGAAGGACCAAGTTCAAAGTCACATGGCTAGGAAGTAACAGTCTCTCTTGTCTGTGCCCCAAAACAGGGGACAATTATGCCAGAGAGGCTTGTGTGCCAGGCGTGGAGGGCCTTGAGAGCCAGGCTAAGACATCTGTGTTGAAAAATGGGGCCCCTGGGTGGCGGTGGAGCCCTGTGGACATCCACCCATACTCCATCACCAACACAATCACTGTGTCTCCAGGTGCATAGAGGATGAGGTGCCGCATTTCTATTTAACAGACAAAATAAATTGTAGATCACTTTATAAAAAGCAGAGGCACCACAGCGTGGACACACACACACACACACACCCCCAAGCCCATGCAGCAGGACACATGTATAGAGATGCTCAGAGAATCACTCCATTGGACAGAACCTTCCTAGCCATCACAGAGGGCCCTCCACTTGCACACCATAGCACAGACAGACACTCGCGTGCAAACGGAGAGGCCCACAGAAGATCGCATACAGTGTAGCCCTGTGGTTTGGGTGTGATGTGGAACGGGCTGATTGTTTGTCCATCTGGTTCATGCTTTGTCATAGAGGGCTCCCTGGAGAGCTTACTCCAGTGGTCAGCAAACCAGGCCCTTGGCCCAGAGCTCCCTTAGGTGAGTCTGAGTCCTCTTTTGCACCACAGTGTGCCTCAAACAATTCCCTGGGCTTCACTTCAGCTTCTGCTGTGCCAAGTCCTTGCCCATGCTGGTACCATCTGAGCCTCCAAGCAGTGCTAGGGTCAGTGACATTCTCTTCATTGGCAGGGGTGGAAGACAAGCCCTGGCCCAGCCAAGGTCAAGCAGCGAGCTAATAGGCCTTTATCCCTACGCTAAACTCCTAAAGACAAGGTATTTCTCCCAGACGACTTGGCCAGACCCTCGGCTCTCCTATCTCCCAAACCCTCCCTTGACAAGCCTTGCAGAAATGCCGCAAGGACATAGGGGTGATTCCTGTGGCAGGCAGTGGACTCCCAGGTGAAAGAAGCCAGACAGAGGGGCCACTGCGGGAGCTCAGAGGAACAGCATGAGGTAGCTCAGACACCCTCTCTCCACTCCTCTCCTGCCTGCCTATTTCTCTGTCCCCAGAGAAGCCCTAGGGCTGACATGCTTAGGAGCGGAGGGGACTGTGGAAACCAGCTCCCTCAGGTCTCCGCACTTCGTGGCGCCCTGTTGGGCAGAAAGCTGGTTAGCACTCTCCTGCACATCATAATTTGCGTAAGGCCAGTAGTGATCTGGACGTTGGCTATACCACAGTAGGTAAGACTGAAGTTAGATATGAAGAAGGACTTTCTGTCTCTGAAGCTGAAATGCAATAGTCTATGAGTCTAAATCATAGCAGCAGCTATGATTCTGAAATTAATTAGGACAGGCCAACCAGGGAGTGAGGGCTGTGGGGTGTGTCATCCAATTCTCTGGCTCTCAAAACCTGCTGACAGAATTGGTAACAAGTAGCACTTGCGCATCTATGTTTACTAACTGCTGTCAGCTATCACTCACTTTTGTCAGTTAAATCTGGGAAGAAGAATGGTATAGTAGGTCAAGAGTAAGAGCCTAGAGTGGCTGCCTACAGTCAAACTCTAATTCCATCGTGTTCTTTTTGCCTTGGAGCCAGCTTTTAACTCCTCTGAGTCCCAGTTTTCTCATTTGTAATAGGGGATAAATAATAGGACCCACCTCCCTGATTTGAGGGTTAAAGAAAGTTGTTAGCGTGATACCTGGCACCCAAGAAAGTTCAGGAAATGTTAGCTATTTGAGTTCAATATTTCATTAATTGATGCCCTGCCTCTGTCTATAAAGTTGGCAGCTAAATTGGCTTTCATCCTCCCAGCAGCTCTGTGGGTGGGGCGCTAAGCACCCTGAGATTCCCATAGACCCAGTGTCTTTGCCCTAATCACATCCTGCCTCCCCAGGACCCTCCCCCAGATCCTCTGACTCCAGGTCCTGTTTTTGTTCCCTGCGCTGTTTGTTGATCCCGCTGTCCTGTCATGCAGCACCTGTTCCAGGTGTGGAGTGCGGATGGCAGGAAGGGGGGTGGAGGGGATAGGGCCCCTTAGCCGCTGAACTGGGTGCTGCTTGGCAGTCTGTACACTCACAGGGCGTACGGTCTGGTGATGTCTCCTCTGACACAGGTTTAAAAGCGGAGCTAAGGTGATGTAAATCAAGTAGCGGTTGAAAGGGGAGGGGGCTGAGTGGAAAAGGGTGTGAGGGAACTTTCCGGGGAGACAGGAATATTTTATGACTTGAATAGTGGCTGCGCCCAAATTGTCAAAAACGATGAAACTGATGTGTACATTTTATTGATGTTAATTTATGAAATGATATCACATTTTGATGCAATTATGTAAAAGAAACAAGTTCAAGCCTGCCTTTGGGGCTCTTTGAGCTCAGGAAGGGACTTGACTTCCTCTGCAGCTCTTTGTGTCGGCAGCCCAGCTCGGGTGTAGAGGCCTCTGACTAGAGGCTTCATCCTATCTGCTGTCAGGAGCGTACACCCTTGCACACTCTCACATGCACCCTGAGACCGGGTGTGGGTTTAAGTGATCAGGATAGGGTAGGGGGTGCGTAGGACACTAGCAGCTGAGCTCCCAAGGTAGGTTGAGTCTCCTGTTTGCCCCATAGAGCTGGGTGCTGTCGAGGGCACCAGAAGAATGTGGGGTTGGGGAGGGAGTGGAGAAAAACGTGCCCTGAGCTGCAGCTGGAGTGAACCGGCTGTCACCCCAACTTCACTGCCCCCCGGGCATTTCCCGGGCCTCCCCCTCCTGGGAGCCCTCCAGGAACCTTGCCGGGCTGAATCGGCTCTCTGTCTAGGACCAGGGCATTCGTCCACGAATTGAGATGCTGGAGCCGAGTCAGAGGACAGGGGAAAGCTTCAAGGACGTGAGGGAGAGCACGCGGGAGCTGCCCACCCCTCCCACCCTGCCCAGGCCCCAGCAGCAGTCCAGCCACATCCCAGGCTGCCCTGGCAAGCCCTCCATGCAGAACCCATGGCCACACAGGTTCCTGGGTGGCCCATGCTGCCCCCACCACAGGATGCCCGCTGGGACAGAGGAAAGAACCCTGGGTCTGGTGGAGGAGGAGCTGGTGCAAGGTGAGATAGAGGCGGTCTTTGAGCTCCCAGGGTTTAATATAGTTCTTGGCATTAAAAAAATGTATAAGATGCATCTAAGAGAAATAGAAATAATTTAGGGATAATCTGCTGTGCTGGTTTATCCAGGTAATTTATTCATTTATTTACCCAACAAAATATTTAACTGAAGGCTTATTCTATGCAATGTCCTGTATCAGGCAGTTGGACTATACATAAAGATGGATGAAATAGTTTCCATTTTCCCAGTGTTGACAACCCAATTAGGGGCATAGACAGGTAACAACTCACAGTAATAAAAGAATGAAGGAAATCGGTGCTAACAAGATATTATTAGCAACTAGCCACAGGGGCCCAGAACGAGGCATTCGTTATAGCTAGAGGGGTTTCGAGAAGGTTTCCTGGGAGGGGAAGGCTGGGTGGTATCTCCCATCTGAGCCCTGAAAGCTGAGTGTGGCTGCTGAGGGTTCTAGCATGAGCAAAGATGAGGAAGGTTGCAGTTGCCCTGTGCGTTCTCAAATAGCTAAACCCTGGGGATGGTGGGTCTGGGTCTGGCTGACAGACAAGGCAGGCCAGGCCTGGAAGGGCCCATCCATCCACCCAGAATGAGAGGACCAGCTGACCCTGTGACCTGACATCTTTCCCCTCGGTTGATCGGGTCAGGCTGGGCACCTGCTCCACAGCGGCCTGGCAAGAACACTCTACGCAAGGAATGTTGGGACTAATAAAATCAACAGATTCTTTTCCAGGATGGGGGGCGTTAAAAGTAGAGACAGAAAAAGGAAGGCATTTAGCTGGTGATGAGAACAGAAGAGAATGGCAGAAGAAGAGAAAGAGGGTGTGGCCTTCTGTGACAAGCAGAGTTCAAGTGCTCAGAAGCTAATGACTTAGCCAAGCTCTGCACCCCTAAACTGAGCCTTAGAAGCCCTGACCCTGCTGTCCTCCTTGTTCCTTCTTGGCGGCTTTTTCTGGCTTTTGCCGGAAGGTCTAGCTACTCAGCTGAGATTTGTATTTCCCACTTGCCTGTGCACCTGGCCTCCCCATCTTTGCTACAGGAGGCAACCTGATCTCTATAACTAACATCATAATGAAACAAGCACCATCAAGGGCTTGTGGGGGTGGAAAGACAGGAATGGAGGTCAGCAACCTGAAGGAGGTGAAATACACCAGATGGGAAATTGGGGATGAGAGGAAACAATCAAAGACTCCTGGGTGCGGAAACCATGAAAAGGAACAGGTTTGGGAGGGAGTGGTTTGAGTTGCAGGACCTTATAAGACACTCAGGTAGAACCCAGGAGGGATTTGGGGGTCAGGACATATAAAAATGGCAGGTACAATGAAAAAGCTTTCAACCACAAAGCATGACCAACCTCTTGGATGGGTTGAGATGAAGGCATAGCTGAGTCACACTGTCTGGAACTCTGTCCCTTCTTTTGGTTGAAGATAAGTAGGTTCCCAAGGGCTGATGCACAAAGACATGAGAATGTGAATGAGGTGACCCCCAAAAAGTAAACGATGGACTAGAACTTCACGAAAGAGGACATCCTAGCAGCCAACAAACAGGTGACAAGGTGTTCAATAGGCCCACCTCTAACATTTTTGGAGCCCAGACCCCATCAGTCTAGTGGCAGCCCAATGAAAAGAAGTCTCAATATTTCAAAGTTAAAACTGAGTTAACAAACTACTAAGTAAACTATATTCTATCCTCCAAACTTCACAAATACACATTCACGGTGACCTAGAAGGTCAGGCTCAAATTTAATACTTAGAACTCAAAGTTTTAAATTGAATTTAAATATGGCTATTCGGGTACAATGGGCTCCAGCCTTCAGCCCCCAGTCCATCCTCCTCTTCTTCCCACCCCCAGCACTGTCCTGCACTGCAGAGGACCGCACACCCATGGGTGGGGACATTCCAGCCTACATGCCTATGGTCCACCTCCATCCAGCAAACTTCTGCCCCAGTACCACCCGAGAGACTAGAGATAAAGTGTGTGCACAGAGTAGACCACCGGCCTGGAGGAGTGGCTGGGGCAGGCTGCGGGACCTGGTTTGGGAACATTTGGGTGAGAATGCCAGAGTCCTAAGGACCAGCTCCCTCCCTGAGTGGATAACTTAACCTCTATGAGCCTCAGTTTGGCCACTACAAAGACTCAATAAAAGCTCCTCCACTAGATTGTTATGTGGTAAGAACATTATGTAACTAAATCGCATTCAAATGTTAGTCCAATAAATTTAACGGTACTGGGCTGGGTGCTGACCTGACAGCTTAGCCCGGGTTGCGATGTGTCACCGGGCATAGAGACAAGCTGAGAGGGGGCTGGGCTCCACCTGAACTCTCCTGAAGCCCTACTGGGAAAGGGGAGGAGGCAGCTAACTAGCACCAACCACAGCCATGGGCCAGGTGGGCAGGAGACTTGGCTGGTCTGGGCCCCCCCAGGCCTCAGGGCAGCCCACAGCTTTGGCCTGGAGGCCCAACTGGGCTCAGAGCTCTGGCACCACCCCTGAGTTGGGTAACAGGATTCTGGCCCCCGCAGTCTATCTGCCAACTGGGCTGGCTTACAGCTCTGGTCGGCCCGTGTGTGTGCCAGAAGCAAGGAGACCTATTTTTGCTCCAGCCACTGGCCAATGGCTGAAAAAACAGTTAAATTAAGATGACTTTGCTCTTTCTTGGCATATAAACAGTGTAACTTGCCTACCGTTTAACAGAAGTGATTAAAGAATCTCTTCAGGAAAAACAATGAATCTTAAAGGTGTGTAGGTCTGCCCTGAAGCTGGCAAAGTGAGAGACTGGGTGAGGACTGAGGACAGAAAGGGACGCGAGGGAAGGGGGAGGGAGAAGGAAAGGAGAGGAGGGTGAGAGGGAGTGCTGGACAGAGAAAGGCAGAGGGAGAGAGAGGAAACGGGAGGGAGGAAGAGGAAGCCAGTGCAGAGACCCAGAGAGCCACCCCAGGGCCAATGAGGCGAGGAGTCAGAGGAAGAGAGACAGAGACAAAGAGACACGGATGGACAGAGGGAGAAAGATTCAGTGGGTTTGGAGGAGTGTGTTGAAGGAGGTGGTGAAGGGACATGTATCTGGATGTGACTGCACCCTGGTTAACCATTGTTCAAGCTCATCAATGACCCCTCTCTGTGAACCCCCAGAGTGGCCACATGAAGGAATCCAAGCAGTCCCTAAAAGAGGAGGTTATTCCCTATTACCCCAAGTGTTGTGTCAAGTCCAACGAGCACATTCCTCTTCGGTGTCCCTGTCACTTCTTTGAACAAGGGCAGGAAAAGAGTTAACCTGGAGCAGACTCGGGTAGACAGCAACCAGCCCACCTCCTGGTGGAGACAATCAGGGAGGAGAGGTATCTCCTTCCAAATAGAACAGCAGGGTCCCAGGCCCAGCCAGGACGGGCCTGACACCCAGGCGCAGTGGGCAGCTGCTTCCCAAGATGAGATTTGAGAAGCACCAGAGAGCAGCCCTGCCCCAAAATATCTCCCCCACTGCCTGTCAGGGATATGACCTCCACCTCAAGGTAACAGCCTCAACTGGGGCAGGAGTCAGGAAGCCTAGCTGGGGGTCTCTGGCAAAGCTCCCCATGTCCAGCGTTCATTTGCTGTCCCCTTCCAAGGGTTGCTGTGAGGACCAATCTGATGATAGATGGGCCAGATCCCGGCCTGAGTTTGAATCTGACTCTGCTACTAACTAGCCAGGGGATTCAGGCCCCCTGTTGCCTCACCTAAAATATAAGAAGAAATTAGGTGGCTGTGACAATGAGGAAAAGTATTATTTGTACTGCTCTGGCACCAATTGGTGCTGACAGGAAGTACTTAGCTACTTTCCCTCCTATACGCTGTAAAACTAAAACATTTTGGGGATTGCTTTGTGTATAGGGACCCACATTGCTTTCTTGACCCAAATGCATGCATTCCTGGGAGGGAAATACACCTAGCCTGCAGTTAACATCTTTTCAAAATATTCAGAAATATTTTCCAATAGAACAGGCAGCTGAGAGCAAGTTTCTCATACCAACACTGTACAGGTGAGGTTTGATAAAGCTGGGTGAGGAATTGGTCCAAGGTTGGGCACTGCCTGGGTTCAGCCAGGCAATCAGTCAATTCTCCACCTGGCACCTTAAAGAACCTAACGTGTTCTTTAAGGCTGAACCCAAATGTCACCTTTTCAGTGCCGATTTCCCAGTTTGAGGCAGCTACTCCTTGGGGTCCCACCGCTCTTTTTCTGTAGAGGTTCTATTGCATTTCTCACATTTTACTGCAACTATTGGTTGCCTCTGCTACCAAACTGAATTCTTGGAGAGCAAGGACTGCCTCATGTTTAACTCTGGGGCACCAGCCCCTGGCAGCGTGCCTAGTCCAGAAAGGCACTCCAGGTTTATAGAATAAACACCCAGGCTAGCCCGCCCTTGGGAAAACCAGAAAACAGAAATGTTTAACTTCCGAGGGGACACTCCGTGTGTTCAGAATCAAAGCTCTGTCATTTGCATAGCCTTTACAGATCACACTCTTGTGTAACCATTACCTCATTCGCTCCTCAAAATGGTCGCATGAAGTAGGTAGGAAAGGTACTCTGCCTCCTATGACAGCTGAGGAAAAGAACTAAGAAAAGCTGAAGGACTTACTCACGGTCATCCAGCTAGCGAGCAGCCGCGCCAGGACTGGCACCCAGGCCTCCTAAAGCCTAGTCCAGAGGAAACCTGCCGAGGTCCTACTGGGTCAGGAAACTCTCGGGCCAGCTGGGGAAAGAAAAGGGGGATATTGTTTTTTAGGTTTTTTTGAAGGTCAAGAATTATACACTTTTTAAAGAAACTTTTTTTTTAATTTAAAGAAAGCCCAATAAGTAAAACACACAAAATATCTGAAAGCAGAATGTTATCTGAATTTCTTATATAAGTTCAACTTGATCACATGTAATCACTATTAAGTTGATGAATGAGAACGAAGCTGTGGTAAATCCCACAAAAATGTAAAGTCAAGGTTATACATGACCCTCTGCAGCCAAGTGGGCCTCATTATCAAGTGAATGTTTGAGGTTTGTTTTGAACGATAATTATTGTTTAGTTTTGCAGTTTACATTAGAGAAAATAGTTAAGTCCTTTCTAATGACCATCAAGTAGGTGCCAGATCATTACTTGTAGTACTTTCTCCATTTGTCACACAAACAGCCTCATACTATAAATACTACTAGAGACTTTAAACTTAAAATATCTCGTCCTCTCTGCAACCCGAGCACACTCGGAGCATCATCTCTTCCTAACGGTGCAGAGTATTCCATGTGTTGCAGACCAAGTTTTGCGCCCTCCAGATTCATATGTTGAACCTACGTTAGGCGATTCGGTCATAAGGATGGCATCTTCATGAATGGGGTTAATGGTCTTATAAAAGAAATCCCAGAGAGTTTCCTCACCCTTCCACCACGTGAGGACACAGAGGGAAGGGGCCTTCACGGCTGTCTATGAACCAGGAAGCAGGCTCTCACCAGATACTAAATCTGCCAGTGCCTTGATCTTGGGTTTCCCAGCTTCTAGAACTGTGAGCAAAACGTTTCCGTTGTTTATAAGCCACCCAGTATTCTGTTACAGCAGCCTGAATAGACTAAGACGCCATGAGAAGGACGCATCATTATTTGTTTAGCTGCACATGTGTACACATTGGTGTCATTTCCAATGAACACCTTTGAACGGAGACTGCATACCTGCGGAGTGTATGTGTAGGTAAAATCCCGGCAGAGGGCTTGCTCAAAGAGCAGGTGCATTATGCATTTTCACGGATATTTCCAAGGTGGCCTTCAATGAAGTCTGCCCCACCTACCTGCTAATCTGTCCCCACCTTTGTCAAGGATGAATATAAAATTATTTTATTCCGTGTCAATTTGCTCCTGAAAATTGGCATGGCATCACTTTAATTTGCATTTCTTTGATTATGAATGAGATGGGGGACTTCCTCATGTGTCTCTTGATGATTACATTTCTTTTTTCTGTAATGCCTGTTTATATTCTTTGCCTATTTTTCTCTTGATCTTACCTTTTCTCTCTTTTATTTATCTCCTCACAGTCAGCCAAGAATCCTGTATTGGATTCATCAAAAGTGAGGGAGAAATCAAGACATTCCCAGATAAACAAAAGCTGAGGAAGTTCACCAATGACCTGAGGGGCCGCCTCATGGGCACTGCGTACATCAGCTTCTGGGGTAAGGGGGATGCAGAGTGAGCAGTGGTTGAACTCAACAATGGCCAGTTCAACGCACAGGCTGTGTTTGCTGAGCTGTCCCCCGTCACCAGCTATAGGGAGTCAGGCTGTTAGCAGTACAAGATGGGGGAATGTACCTCTGGTGGCCTCTGCAATTTCATGCTCCTGGGACATCTGGCAGCAGCTCTATGGGTGGGGACTCAGGCCCAGGTACGTGGAGACCAGCCTTCCAAGGCTTCTCATACCTTAAGGTCCTATACTTTGAGATGAACCTGATCCTATGCCTCAACACAGTGTCCCAAGACTTTTGTCCCCTAAGGCTAGACCTGAGCCTGATCTCAAGAGCAGCACCCAAGTCTCAATGGAAAACAACATTTTTTTTAGGTTTTCTATGTCTTTATTGATATTTCCATTCTGTTAATACACAATCCCCTTCCATATTCCTTTGATTTTTCTTAAGTATCGTTAAGTTAATTGTTTTAAGTCCTTGTCTAATAGATCTGTTATCAGGCCTTTTTCTGGACCAGTTTCTGTTGATTTCATTTTTTTCCCTTTGAATGGGCCAAACTTTCCTGTTTCTTTGTATCTTCATGATTTGTTGTTGTTGTTGTTGAAAGCTGGACATTTGGCTCTAATAATGTCATAAGTCTAGATTCTCCCTCTCCCCCAGGGTTTGCTGTTTTTTAATTATTGGTTTTGTTTTTGGTTTTTTTTATTATTGTAGGCTGTCTCTGTGCCACGGATCTGCCTGAGGTATAAACTTAAGTTCTTTTCAGGTCTTTTTGGAGCCTAGACCTTTTCCTGGGCATGTGTGGCCACTTTCTAACTATCCCCATATATGCCATTGCTTTCAAATATCCTAGTCTTTAATATCTAGCTCCAAAGAGGGGAAAGATAGAAAATTAAAAGGGAAGACTAAAAAGACATCGGTCTTTTAAGTCCCCTGGAAGTCACTTCAGCTGGAGGAGCTATAACAACAATGGCCACCCACCTCTCTGTTTGCCCCTCTGTGATCGGAAACTGCAGTCAGCTATCAGAGCACAGACCTCTGATATTTTGAAGACAGGGTCCTTTTGGCCCACCTTGGTTTCCACAAGCTTTATACAAGCTGCTCCTGCAATATATGTGCCCAGCTGCCTGCCAGAGGGCTGGGTGGGGAGGGAATTGGTTGCTGCGACAGTGCTAAGAGCTGAACGTCACTGAAATTAATAGCAGTGTATTGTTCAAGCCTTTCCCTGGAAGTTGCAAGCCTTCGATAGACTCCCGAGTTCCAAACACTCACATCAGGGTAATTGGTTTCTAGGTGGGGAGACGGATTCCTGGTGCTTCCTACTTTGCCATATTCTCAGAATCCTCTCTATTTAGTTTTATTCTGGTGAAATTTACATGAACGTCTTCGGAAGAATACTCAGTTATGCAAGGCTTAGTATGAAAATTAGCACCTCAATGCCCATATCCTCCACTAACTGCTGCTCCCCAGAGGCTACGAGTTTCCACGTCACAATTTAGTCACAACACTATTTACATTTTTTGTGACTTTGTAAGTCCCAGTTCCAGCTGAGACATACAGTAAATTTTGATTGCTTCATGTTTCCTGCACAGTATTTTGTTTTGACGGGAATGAATATCTGCTTACTTTTCCTATTATCTTACTTTTTGAAGACCTCATCAGTAGTTCAATTTGAAACTCTCTCCCAGTTGTGTAAATCTCTCTATGTGTTCACACACATAAGGTGTTCTATCAGTTTAATCTTCTCATGGAACAATCTCCTGAATCTTCTGACCCGTTCACGTCTCTTCTCTTTGCCCTCTGCACTTGGCACATAGCTGCTGTCCTTGGGATTCCTTTCTCCGTCATTTTGGGGATTTCCTTCTTCTCTTCCTTGTATTGAATCCTTCGTTTCCTGGATCTTCTGTTTTCCGAAAGTTTCTGAGAAAGGGTGTGTGGAAGACAATTTTCTTAACTTGAATATCTAAAAGTGTCTCTATTCTACATTAAAACTTGATTGACGGTTTGTCTTAGGTATAAAATTCTATGTTTAAAATATTTTTTCATCAGAATTTTATTTATTCATTTTTCTGGATACTGGTATTTTATTATTTATATGGAATGCAAATTTCCTTTACTATATTATCTATTTTTTCACATCGATTTTGATTTTTTTTAATTACATTTATTGGAGTGACATTGGTTAATAAGATCACATGAGTTTCAAGTGTACATTTCTGTGATACATGGTCTGCATATTGCATAAACTCACTACTTTATTACATTACCTTATAAACTTGCCTTTGAGAATTATGAAGTCATTCTGATCCTAACTGCTCGTATGTGACATCTTTTTGCTTCCTTCTTTCTCAGAATCTTGTGAGATTTTCTCTGACTTTCAGTGTTCTGAAATTTTATGATACACATTGGAGAAGGTCTATTTAATCCATTATGCTAGAAATTAAGAGAGCCCTTTAATCTAGAATCTCATACACTGTTCACCTAGTGAAATTTCTTCTATTATTTCTTTGATTGTTTTTGCCCCTTCCCAGTGACCCCTACTTCCCCGAATTTATTCTCTTGTGTAGTTCCATTCAGTATTGAAAGGGGTGGCTTCTGTGACCAGAGGGATGTTGTAGATGATGGGTGACATCCAAAGCTAGCCACAAAAGACACTTCCTTGGCTCTTGGATCACTTCCTTGGGGAAAGTCAGCTGCCATCTCAAGAAAGACACTAAAGCCCCCCTGTGGAGAGGCTCCCATGGTGGGGAACTGATACCTTCCACTAACAAAGACCATGACCTTGATAGTCATATAAGCAAGGCACCTTGGAAACATATTCTGTAGCTACCATCCTGAAGAAAACTGCACCCTGACTAACCTCCGACCGAGCCTCATGAGAAGCCCAGAACCAGAACCATTCAGCTCAGTCACCCTGAACTCATGGCCACGGAAACTATGTAGTGCGCACTGGAGGACTTTTCACTGGAGAAAAGTTTGAAACATTTCTCTCTCCTAGAGATCTGTTGTTTCACTTGTTCAGCATTTCTACTTCTGGTGAAAGAGTGTCTCTTCTCCTCTGGGAAAGCAACTGTGGGGTTAGACAGGGCTTGCCCCCTCCCCTGGTCCCAGCTGCAAAGATGAGCCAGGCATGATCAACAAGACTCACCTTCGGGATCTCGTTAGAACGGTCACACAGTGATTTATGACTGGGCCGCAGGAGGTGAAGGCCTGGAGCTGCTGGTGGCCGCCTCGGACTGGGCGGAGGCAGCCCACTTAAGGATGAAGTCAGAACAAGAGCCAGCACAGAAGCAGTATCTTGTTGCCACTGCTGGAGGCTTGAACTACAGCCATTACTAATAGTAATAGCACTACGTGAACCTCCTAGTTGCCTGAACCCATAAATTTCCTTTTGTTCAAAAGAAAAGGTGGGAGGCAGAGGTCCTGGCCAGGTGGCTCAGTCGGCTGGAGCGCTGCCTCATACACCAAAATGTTGTGGGTTCGATCCCCAGTTGGGGGCATATGGGAGGCAGCCTATCAATGTTTTTCTCTCACATTCATGTTTCTCTCTCTCAAATCAATAAACATATTCTTGGATGAGGATTAAAAAAGAAAAAGAAGGGAGATCTTTGTTTTTGCAGTGCTGCATCTGCCTCTTTCCTGACTTACTTGTTAAGTGTTTGTTTGTTTATTTAAAGATTTTATTTATTTTTAGAAAGAGGGGAAGGGAGGGAGAAAAAGAAGGAGAGAAACATCAGTGTGGTTGCCTCTTGCATGCTGCCAACTGGTGACCTGGCCTGCAACCCAGGCATGCGCCCTGACTGGGAATTGAACTGGTGACCCTTTGGTTCGCAGGCCAGTTCTCAATCTACTGAGCCACACCAGCCAGGGCACTGTTAAGTGTTTTTTAAAACCAAAACTGTATGTTTACCTTTTAACAAACATTTTTCTGTGGCTATTGAAATTATTATGAGTTTTGGTGTGTAATTATTAATATGATGAATTATCGTAATTGATTTTATCATATGGATCAGTGGTTCTCAACCAGGGACAATTTTGCAGGGGACATTTGGCAATGTCTGGAGATGTTTTTGCTTCTCACAGATGGGTGTGGTGGTGCTACTGGTCTCTCTAGTAACCTCAGGCCAGTGATGCTGCTAAATATCCTGCAATGGACGGGACAGTCCCCACATCAAAAACTTACCCAGCCCCAAATGTTGGGAGTGCCCAGGTTGAGGAACTCTGTGTAAAACCAACTGTTACAAATACAGCCCAACTTACGTGCAGCTGGATTCATTTTGCTTTTATTTTGTGCAGGACTTTTGCATCTGTAGCTCTTGAATGAGATGGGCCTGTGATTTTCTTTTTCCAACTGTGTTTGTCTTCTTTTGATATCAAGGTTTTGTTAGTCTTATAAAATAAGATGGGGAATGTATACTTTTTTCATGTTTTTTGGCAGGTTTGCGTAAGATCGCAGTTCTTTATTTCCAGGTGTTAGGTAGAACTCACCAGTGATGTCTGCAGTTTAGAGTTTCCTCTGTGAAAAAAGTCTCACACAGCTGATTCAATTTACTTTATAATTATATGATTGTTTAGGATTTCTATTTTTCTTGTGACAATTTGAGTAAGATGTGTTTTTTCTAGGAATTTAGTTCATATAATTTTCAAATGTACTGGCGAAATTTTCATAATTTTCATAAATGAAGACATTTTCATTACTTCATTGTCTTTATCACACCTGTAGAAACGTAATGATGTGGCCTTTTAAATTTATCATGCTTGCGAGGTATACTTCCTGTTATTCTTGATTGCTCTAGCTAGAGGTTTATCGACTTTATTAGTCTTGTCAAAGAACCACTTTTACTTCTTTAATTCCTCTCTTTGGATTTTTTTTTTATTTTGTTAATTCTTACTGTGATCTTTATTCTTCCTCCGTTCTACTTTTTGGGGGTTATTCTGCTATTCTTTTTCCAGCTTCTTGAGATGGGTGGTCTATTTCTGATTTCTCTTGTTTCTGTAAGTTTTCACTCCCTTGTTACCTTGTGTGCCTGGTTATTTTTTATTAAAGACGGGTAGACTGTATCTAGAAAATAATTTTGAGGGGTAGTTTTATACCTAGAACAATGTTATCTTCTCTACAATGGATCTTTGCTTGCTTCCGCCAGGTTCGTACACGTTTCTCCTGTCTGGGACCACCTTAATCCAAATTAAAGACTTGAGACACGCTAGACCTCCAGGTGATAGGAAAGAGGGCTACAAGCTGGTGCCAGAATTGGTTTATCTCTGGGTTGGCCTGAAGGCACAGTGAGGAGTGCTTTAACCAGATGCCTACTTCTGGTAAGCTCTCAGCTCTGACTTCTGTCCCAGCTCCACGAGGCAACCAGAGGTTTAGGGAGGCTGCAGGGATATAATCTCATGGCAAACATGGCTTAACTCTCTGGGTTCTCCTTGTCTCCCAGAAATTCCTCAGCATTTGACAAGTTCTTTGATGCTTCTAAAACATTTCTTTAAAAATACTATGTTTTGCTTTTTCAGCCATTCTCAGCTTGGAGATACCTAGTTCACCATTATCCAATGGGAACTTTCATTATATAACTCTATACATTTTGATTTGTGAGCCTTGTGAATGCTTCATCTGTTTAAAAAAACAAACAAACCTTTTAAACTAGAGATTTCCACTTCTAGCTTCTGATTCTGCCTATATTGCCACAATTCTAACAACAAGTAAAAAGTTGAACAAGCTGAGGAAAGTCAAGTGCTCTTGAATCCGTAAGAAAGGTGAGGACACAGGGCAAACCAGGAGACAGGCAGGGCGTCAGCTGACTGGAGTAGAGGCTCTTTCAGCCACTCTGTTGAATCCCTCACCTGGGGGTTTGGGAGCCTGGGATAAATGAGGGCTCTGTCCTTCCAAATGAAGGTAGATGGTGGAAATCAAGTGAGTTTGGGGGGAAGCTCCCTCAGAGGGTTCATGGAGGGGGAAGCAAGGGAGGAAGGATACTCCCTCCAGGTGGGTGTGGGTCAGAGGTTACAGCCCACACTGCACCTCTTCAGGCTGCAGTGGCTTCAGAGGGCCGGTCTTCAGGGACAACGGTAACTGGGCAGAGATAAGGTCTAGAGGGGAAGGTTTAACCAGCAACTGGTGT